>NNCF01128023.1:2278-117253 GCA_002313205.1 Laupala kohalensis
CAGGTTAATTTCGTGGTTTATTTGTGGAACGTTGAAGCGTGGAGGCAGGCTAGAGAGCACTATGTTTGTGTGCAGGGAGGCCATTTTTAGTTTCTGTAGATGTTCAGACGCGTTGAAAGACCACCCATGTTAATATCGTTCTGCCCACCTGTGATGATTACTGTGCCCTCTCTGTGAGTTTCTTAGTGTAAGTGTCCAGTTCTCGAATAACTTCAGCCAAACGAGCGTTTGGCTTAAAGAAACCGGAGACTGAGAACTGGCTAGGAAGCAATCCACGCAATACGGAGGACATCTGACGACCGTGCGAATCAGCTAGTATGAGCACGTTTGATTTCTGCGTGGAAGTGTTGGTATCATCTCTGGATAGCACTACTTTACGTGGTTTTGGGCGGCTGTGCTTACCANGAATCAGCTAGTATAAGCACGTTGATTTCTGCGTGGAAGTGTTGGTTTCATCTCTGGATAGCACTTCTTTACGTGATTTTGGGCGGCTGTGCTTACCAGTGCGTGCTGTGTGAACAGGTGTGGGTACTGGACGGGAGGGAATGAAACGAGTAGGTAAGGGAGGAAACAGGGGCATGTCATCTAACACACTAAACCTATTCTGAGTGAAGAGTTGGGGTGGTGCATGCGTCGTTGGTTTAACCGGGTGATAGCAGTTGGAAGGACGGCGAGAATTCCTAACNCGTCGAGAATTTCTAACTGTAGCCCAACCGCCGATCGTTTTCTTATTGACCTCTTCCAGCGCACTGATTCGTGTGTCAATATATTGTACCAAGTAATTGTATGCCTTCTGAAGATCAGCTTTGAATGAGTTGAGGAATGCGATAGTGTCCATTG
Organism: Laupala kohalensis; assembly: GCA_002313205.1. Lineage (NCBI taxonomy): Eukaryota > Metazoa > Arthropoda > Insecta > Orthoptera > Trigonidiidae > Laupala > Laupala kohalensis. The sequence goes on from NNCF01128023.1 coordinate 3,119, forward strand.
TTGTGAGTTAGTTAGCAACTTAACGACAAAAGCAAATGAGAATACACGAAAACTGACAACTAACACTGAATGAAGGATGCTAGTATAATAATATATTTATTACTACGGAAGTTACAAATCAGATAATAAATAGATTAAATATACAAACAAACCGACGACAAAAATGATTGAAATAATTATTTAGGGCGACCACTGGAGATTAATTAATTCGACAATAACTACCGTATATTGTGTTAAAATGCAAATGAATACGAAAGAATCAAGAAAATCNAAATAGAAAGAATAAAAAAAAACTAACTCTAAAATAATGTCATAATTTTATGAAATTTTAACGACGAAAACTTGGGTGCGACAATGGGGCAGGGTTTAAATAAGTAAATAATCAAACCGACAACTAAAATCACCAAAATAATTTAGGACGACAACTGCAGATAAATTAATTCCACAATAACTAAGGCAATATTATGTTAAATTGTAATGAATAACTACAAAAAAAATCACGAAAACAAATGGTAAAATATTGGAATAATTCTATTTACGACGACGAAACTTGAGCAGTGCAACAATAGAGTACATTATTTGTAAGTTAATAATGATGTAATAGTATACCATAAGAAAATCTAAATACAGCAAAATAATTAATTTTAATGCACCAAGAAGTTAAATTTATGATTCCGTTTGTACTTACGTAAACTTGATCACACCTTTGAATGAAGCACAGAATGAAAACAATATGAAATTATATTTGGTCCGTTGAGTTTGAAAACCTTAGGAAATGTTTTTAGTTTTTTTTTACTTAACACTCACACAGAACAAATAATTTTACACTACAATGAAAGTTGGGGTCTAAAGGCAACTACTGATCACAAAAAACTCGAAAAAATAAAATAATTAGAAAGATTAAACTGAAGAATAGAGAGAGCTCATTCACAACCGCAGCTAACGCCAGGATCAGGCTAGCCAATCCTGTTATTCTACTGTGATCTACCTCCAACTTCACCTACTTTTGTAGAGTTCTTATGAAACAAATATGGAACTGTTTGAAAATTGCAAATTTGTTTTGGGGCATAACAGAATTTTAAAAACTTTTCATATGTGATTTAACTGTCATCTTACAGTGATGTAAATAGGCAGTTTCTATCGAATGATACGAGGGTGGTAATCCTCAAGAATATCGAGCAAGTCTCCCATTCTCAAATACAGCGGAAATAGTTCAAGTCTAACGTTGAGATTACTGGTTTTGATAAAAAAATTGGCTTTACTTTTACAGTTGGTTGTAAATTATACACAGTAAAAAGAGAGAAAATATAAAAGAATGCACATAGTTACTTCTTACAATGACAAAATGTAAAAATTGAGGACCATAGTGAATGAGAAATACGTCATGAATACTCGACATAAAGGAAGCATGTTTGGTTCGTCTGATTCAAAAACAAATGCAGATTGTTCGTAAAAGTTCTCTTTTATTTTTCAAACAAAAGAAGACAAACTGAAAGGTAGAAGGTAGTGAATCAAATCTCTAGAGAGAGAAGCGTTTCGGAAATAAGAAACAAACTGCGAGTTCGCTGCATTCGCGGAGAACAGACCTGTCTTTTGATGTAGACAAAAAGGAGCTCAGGGGAACTCCAGTATGTCCAGTGTTTTCATCATAAGATTCAACTTGCTTTCACAATTTTGACAGAAATTAGACTATGATCTCCCTTTTCACTTCTGTATTTGCGCTTGGAACATGTCATTTATCGGTATTATAAAAAAAACTTGCAAATATTTCGGATAGTTTTTTTAGAGAAAAGAGTCAAAACTGTATATATTTCTTTTCCGCAAAAAAAAGCAATATCTTTTTATTTTGAAACGTAATCTACATGCAAAGAGTAGAAAATTCAACACTTCACTTACTTTTTATAACATGTCATCAGATTGGTGGTTTCAAAACGTAATGTTAAATTTATTTCATTCAAGCGTTTTATTGAAAATGTCTTCATATCACCTTTATTTTCCTGTTCTCGATATACTTCTTTATTTTAGTTTCTTGTACTTCTTAAAGCGTAAATGTGGATGGTGTGACGAATTTCAATGAACCTCGAGTCATATGCGGTTTTTGCTTCGAGCTTCGAAATAATTGTTTACAAAATAATTTTACTCGTCTCGTTTCACCCATTAGGACTCTATAACAGCTGTCCAAAAAGTGTGTCGCTTCATGTTTTTAATAAACTCGATTTAACAGGTGTGGAAAGGGGTTAAAAATAAACCTCCTACCGCTTATTCCTCCACCGAGCGGCGGCGAGCGTCGCACCGCGCCGTCTGGAGTCGATGAACCACCCAATGGAGTGCCGCCGCGCGATCGGATGTCTCCCACGAGAGTTGCGTTAAGAAAACAAGCGGATGCCATTTGGATCACTTTGCCTCAACCTCCACCTCGCGCCGTCTGACAGCGAAGGTGTTTTTGCACTATTCTTTTCCACCTCCGCTGACAAATTTCCCCCAATCTCGTGGTGCGGGCGCAGAGTTGTATTATTCAAGGGCTCCTCTTCCTTCCTCCCTTCCCGTCGACGAGCTGCCTACCACCTTGTTCTCTCCCTTAATCCCTCGCTTCATGCCACATAGAAGCCCAGCAGCCGCACCGCACGTCATCCTCCATTGAGTTTCACTTTGTGTTGGGTTCCTGCGTCTCGAAATATCTTCCCACATGTGGACGTGCAGGGAGCGCGTTCTCCATGTTCTGAATAGGATAATCATCTCTCGACACATATACTATTAAAGTGACAGAGTTTATTGAAGACTAGCCGGAGTTGCCCAGAATTCAAAAATTTTAAAATAATTCCCCCCCCCCCCNTGTCAACAAGTTTTGACATTTTTAGCTCATTTTGTCGGGCGTTGCACGGGGTTCTTATATAATATTCTAAATTTATTTGTTAGTTTCAATATTTCTTTACTTTCGTGTTATTAAATTACATATCACAAAGAAAACCTTGAAAAATAGACACAGTTTTCAGTATTGTGAGCTAATGAATTATTTTAAAATCCAAGCAGAAGAAATATACAATTTACAGAAAGTTTTATAAACGAAGCACATAGTTAAGGCTACTAAAACCCTTGGTTTTCATTTAACTTTTAGGTTATGTACTTGAAAACAATGTTCTTCACAACCTTTATATAATTTTGCTTCTACGATTTGGTCATGTATATTATTCGTTCTGTCGATTGTCAACACATAGTCAACAGTCATGCGAGTGAAGATTCCCATCTACTGATAAGCAACCAATTGTATTTGTTTTTCTACTTTTGTAATTTATCAATAGTAACCATGCTTTGCATTAATAATGCAATAACCCTTAAAAATAGTCCTTTGAAATTTCATATAACTTCATCGATTACTTTTTCCGACTTTCTTTCCACGGACATTCCATAAAATTTACTTTTCCTGGTATAGATAATTCGGCTTATTTGATCTGTTCTGTGTCAATCCACAGAGTAAATATTCAATTACGGTGTGCCCAGATGTGGTTTTGACATTTTTTTTCTCGTTGAGGCTATATCAGCATGCTCAGCGAGTCTATACCAGCTTGTTCAGAGATATAAATAAGAGGTCGACGGTCGGCAGTGATCAATGAGTGGTAAAATCAGTGAGAGAATGGCTGAGTGACGATCAGATCAAAATAAGTGACAGTTAAAAGTTGAGAGAATTTTTGTTCCCGCAGTCTTCGCTGATTTCGGAGTGCCTGGTTGTTATAGTGACGTCCTCTATGTAGAGGTCATAGTTTGTACTGTGCGACAGCTCTTACCTTGTGTTCCTGGTGCTAGTTCAGTTACGCATAACCCATTGTCGCTGCACATTAACGGCTACTGATGTCACATCATACATGTCAGCGCATCCAACGAGAAAACCTTGCCCCAGCCGATGAGCAAGCTGAGAAATCCTCGTATGATGCGTTTCTTCCGAGGTTACACTAGAACTTGTAAGTTGTTTCCGATTCATCTGACGTCACTGATTTTGGCGTACGTCATTTGAGAACTATATTTGCCTGTTTGCGTCATCGAGGAGGTCCAGCCTTCGTTGTTACATGTTGTAAAAAATTAATTTTCTCAAAAATCATGTAATAATGTTTCAGCTATTAAACAGCATTACCAAATGTCGTTAATTATTCTGTAATAATTAATCTGTCTTTCGCTTGATTAGTAAACGCGAAAAAAATGTTTGATTTGACTAAATAACTAAGTAGCAATGTTAAGAGAAATACAATTATTATACTTTGAACTATTAATCAATATTACAAAAGGTTATATATAATTTTGTAAATTTTATTTCTTTTCTTGAATGCAAATGTGGTTGATTTGACTATGTAAATTCAAGTAGAATAATTTCAGTCTGTATCTTCTTTTGTTTAGATTTTCTTCACTAGAAAGTCTCAAATTATTCTGAACTATTCAGTAATTTACTGTTTAATAAAATGTTATTGTTCCAATATCGTCTATCATACCTTAGACCTTTATATTATTTCCAATTTAGTTTCAATTGGCCCCAATGTATGGCAAGTTGAGTTTTATAATAATTATCACAACAAATTAAGTAAAATTTGTTACAACAGTATGAGAGAAATTGTTTTTAATTAAAATCTCTCATCGATAAATGCCGATCGAATGAGGCCAAGTTCTTTGTTTCTTCGTTTTTTATGAAGGTAAATTTGGTAATAAATTATTTAACATATGAATTAAAATAACTAAATTCAAGTGAAGAAGTGCTACGTGCGCTAGATGATACTCCCCAGGTACTGGGTGAAGAAAACTTCGTTCGTTTGTGTTTGTATGTACGATAGAGAGGGTAATTTAATCCTTCAGCAGTCACGAACCTTCAACTACAATACAGTCAGTGACCTATATTAGTAAAAAAATAAAGTGGTTCTAATTCTCAAATAATGGTAATTGTTTAACATTTGGCAATGTTCCATCCGAGTAAAATAGAACGGTTTTTTCTCTCGTATATATATGTTTGTAGTACAATATACAGAAGCACTTTTGAAAAAGTGTTGTGATTCCTGGAGGTCGCAAAGATCAACATATTTTTGGATGAAATATAATAATAAATGAAATATATTACTTCATTTTACAGCATATTAGTAACAAAAAAAATACAATTAGGTGACCCTCATGCAGTAGTTGTGTAAGTTGTGCCGTTGGTAATATCCCTAAAACGAAAAAAGATAACTATAGTTGTAACAAGTTTATTATAACGAATTGCGTTACGAGAGTCTAGAGGTCGTGTTTCGTCGACAGTCATTTTAGTTGGGCCGACGACGCGGAGTAAGGGGAAGTGTGGTGGAACCCGAGTTGTTAGTACGAAAGATGTAGTACTAATCAGTTGGCAGCATTGAAAAAGTTCCGTTGCTGCTAGCTGTGTCTGCGGCGTGTAGCTGCTAGTCTGTAGCCTGTATGTAGCCAACGTCGATCGGCTGCAGTAGAGAGAGTCAATCTTGCGTATGAAGCACCGCGTGGTGCAAGCAGAATGCATTATAATAATGACCCTGGGAGCAAATATTTTAATGTACATGACGTGTTTGTTATTTCGTGAATGGTAACTAGATCAGCTTTATTGAAGGTAATGCTTTAGAAAATCTTTTGAATATTCTGTGATGTGTTAAATAATTTTGAGAAATTCCATAAGGCAGTTATGGTCGTTAAATTAATTAATATTCCTTGTCACACTTCTGTTGTGTGGATACTATAATTAAATGGTTCTAATTTTATGAAATCGTGTAACTGAATGATTGCGTACATCTGCCTTATGTTAAGTAGATCTGTTCATTTGAACATTGTCCTTGTTTATTAAGGTCTAGTGGTTTTTGTATTTTGGGGCTAATACATGCTATTCAAGAATGTTCTTTCCTTCATTGTATTGAATTATTGAATACTATTTTGTTGAGTATTTTATGGAGCATCATAATTTGTAATGTTGCATGAAGTGTTATGCTTATTTTGGGAAAATCTATAAGGAAGTTATGGTCGTTAAATTAGTTAATATTCTATTGATTTATTCTAGAAAGTTTCTTTCCTTTATTGTATTGTGCTATTGAACATTAGTTTTGTTGGAACATCATTGTTGTAATAGTGTTATATGCTTAATAAATGTCCTGTTTCTTTGTGTTAAATTTTACACTTTGTTTCAATGTTGTAATATCATACTAGTGTACTGAGCTAAATCGGTGAAGAGAAAATGGCAAGCTGAAATATGTCATGTTTAATAATTTAAGTTCACTGTTACATGCTCGAGGCTTGCCACTGTTTAAGCGCCTCCTTCATTGTATTCGGGCATCATGTGAGTTAATATTTTTATGTACATATTTATTGGTCAAGTTTGTTCATTTCTAGAGATACTAATTCTTTAGCTTCTATATTTCTAGGTCTTTATTTCTAGAGATACAACTACTAATTCTTTTGCTGTAATGAAGCAAATTTAAGAGGGAATTGCGTAGTTCATTACAATTTGTTCTTAATAGTATATTATATCTTTTAACATAAAATTCAAACATGCAATCCAGAGTGAGTCAAATTATTACTGGTGTCATCGTTTTGCAGATTATAATTAAGACAAACAATTCAGAAAATTAATTAATTTTGATCTTATGTTAATTTATGTGAAGAAAAAGACATTAATATAATTTTTAATGATTTATTCAAGGAAGATAAGTATTTGGTAAAAATCTATTTCTTTTTTTTTCATTTGATCTTATGATTTAAGAAAGGAGGAAATATGTTGAGTATTTTTTGCTCCATCAATGGCGGGGTAGTTATTCCGGTACGCCTCTTCGAAGGAAACGAGTATTGTTCCAAAACTTTTCAAAATTGATAAACAATTATAATATTTCCGAAAAATATACGAAATTTCACTTTGAATAGTACACAAATAGCAGGTAACATAATTTTACAGACTCAAAACCAGTCCTACAACCACGTCCTCTCGTTCAAATATTCAATTATCGAAACATGGCAAGGAAGCATGTATTATTTATGAAAGATGAATAGAATGTGCTCTCGTATGATTCACATGAGACCGAAATAACAAAGAGCTTTCCCATACATTGATTCAATTCTCCTCCACTAGGTCAGTCTAAGAGCAACTTGACCGTCCTTAATCGACTCGGGCATAATTGAGACGCTCTGTCGCATTTGATATGGCGTCCAAGCAAATGCATCCACTAACCAATCAATATCTATCAATCAAAGCAGAAGCTCTGTAACGTCAATCCATAACAGTGGGTTATCGAACATTTCCTTTCTGGAAGGAATACCTTTTAGGAAAATGGTACCTTTATTGCAGTCGGTACAGTCCTTGAGTTTCTGCTACGCCGGATATATATGAGGTGTGTGGATGTGATATAATTATCCTACGTCTATGCCAAGATTTCAAACTATATATCGCTTATGTAGATACACTACATACTAATTACACTTCATACACAGTAAATTTAAAGAGACAATTTGCAGCCGGTTTTAATAAATTTTAGAAAATTTACTTTGTTCTTCATATGAAGTATCCTTTATATTAAAATTAAAGAACCATAGCACGTACATAGACAACTACGCCGAATACCAAATATCAAAGAAATTAATTCATCTGATTAACCAGAATCGGTGCGCACATAGACACAGACGAAGGGACGTCACGCTAAAACCACTCCCTCCATATCGTGGGCACCCAAAACAGATTTTACCGTCCACATCTAGCGATCGAATATTTTCGCGATATACTTTCTCTCTTCTCAGTATATGTGAAGGTAAAAACCAAACCCTGTACTAGCATTAAATTTATTCATAGTTACGGTCCATCCATTTAAACTTTCATTGTATGCTCAGCAAAAGGCAATAATGTATGCTCTGGTCGACAAACAGTACGGCATTACTAATTCAGAACGCCGGCATATATTGATACGCAACGCGGTAGAGCTTTAACACTCCGCACTCACGCACTTGTTCCCAGTCGGAAGATTCACAGTCCTTTGCCATTACGGCTTCCTCCCTGTCTCCCCACTCTCTTTGTATATCCCATCAAATGAAGAGGGAGGGGTATTTCCATAAATATTCATCACAAAGTTTCATTTACGCTGTGTATAAACAAATTGTACCCAGAGACGAATCAAACCATTTATGTTTCAAGAGCTAATATAGACCTAGTAATTGAGTTTGAAACTCTGTCCTCCAAGCCAGATTTGTGAGATTTTCATCAGCTCTGAACAACACAATAAAGGAGCATTTAAAGCTGATATATCATATTTTAATCTGTATATGTGAGTAAGAGATCGTAAGATTTATTATTTTTCATTACATTCAAATAGTGAATAGTCTAGAACAAAGAACGAAAAATTATCAGGAATGGTATTGCTTTACAAAATGTTCGAAAATATCTATAAAATAATAATCCTGCATGTCCCATGCTTCGTTTCTCAGCTATTCTTATGGCGGAGAATAATAAACTTCTTGTAATACTTATACTCTGAGACAACCCAACTACTCTGAGGGGAACACATACATAAATCAATAGACCGAGGTATATTTACTAGACAATATGTCGGAACACATCACAAGAATTAGTAGTCTTACTTCCATTACTACAACGAATGAAAAAAAAAATTCTTACTTCAAAAGGAAGAATGAAACAGTGTATTAAGATACACAATATCATCCGAATTCCAATGTATACTATGTGCCATTGATTGACAATGACTTAACTGATTACACAGCACATTTTATTTTTCAAAGAAACGAGAACACCGTGATGTCACTTATAGTGCCGTGACACATGGATATAGTTATTGCGTAGACCTTTTAAAAATATCAGCGCAGACTGATAGAATGTGCCTATGTGAAGAAATCGATTAGTTTCATGAATCGACACACAAATTAAATATGACATTTTGATGGAATAAATAAATAAAATTACGTACATTAAACAATTGCTTGGAGTGAATAGAGATCTGCGCACGCGTCCTCGAGGCAGGGACGGTAACGAAACCGAAAGGCGGCTAAGTTGCGCTGTACGTAAACAATACGAGAAGGAGAACTAATAAAAAGAGATGAACCTCGTTTTGCAGATACCAAACATATGAGGTGGCACTTATGTCAAGGAAATTTTAAAAAAAAGTCTCGATGAGAGCGAAGTATGACAAGTGTGATCTTGGTGAGAATATGGAGTACGGCAGAGAACTACGTGTGTGAGGGAGTAGAGAGAGGACGATGGCTCTGATAGAGCATGGCGCGATGGCGTAAGTGGTGACTTTGAGAGGGCAGAGTTTGGTAGCGGGAATGCTGACTGCAAGGACAAGTTCATGCATCATGATTGGGGAACTATGGAGAGCGCTCGAAGTATTCGAACCGAAGCAACGAACCTGCCGATTACTTATTTCTTTGACGACCTGATTAACAGCCAATCGTTTGTTCTAATGATAACAACGTATGATTATTAACTCGGGGGAGTATCCATTTCTCCCCTCGTACCGAAACCAAGAGACGAGAGCGGCGTCGGTATCCTCGTGGTTCCCGTTCATGGTCATTCTGCGACATATGTCTATGGTCAACGAAAAATACCAGAATTTCTTCTCGGATGATGAAGGTGAGAACGGAAACTCGTTTTCTACTTCACGAGACATATTATAATCGAATAATAATATATTATGGTAATATGCAATGATATTAATTTACATATAAATATATATGATGGACTTTGGAATGCGTTACTAAAGTATGCTGAAGACATTCGTTTTCTTCATGGGGAACTGCACTGTAGACCTACTCTAAATTTTGTTTTGGATTATTTACCTACGAATTTTTCAAGGACACGAATACTCAGTGGTCAAATATTTATTTATGAACAGCCTTTGGAATCTCTCTCAAGTAGAAACAAGCTACTTACGTTATGGAGCAAGAACTGTTTACGGGCTTGTTAACGTAACTCTTATTCAGGGGAGCATCGACAATTCTTTGAAGGACCTCCCAACATTATAATGATTTGTTTTTTCTGTTATAATTGTGGGATGTAAATTAGAGACTTATAATAAAAGGTGCTTCAAACTGACTTAGTTTTCTTTCTCATACAAACAGTTCTGTTTGCCCCACGAAGAAATTTTGATGGAATCTATGACCAAACCGCATATTTCTTCTTTTTTTTAATATGACTTAAACAAAATGTGACCAAGAATATTATGGTTCATATCATGGTGCAGAAAGGATTCCTATATGAATGATCTGAAATGAATTATTTTTCGCTTTTTATTTCATTTTGAATGTTGGAAAGTTCATACCATGAGGATCTTCTACCCAACAAAAATGAGAGGGGGAGTAGCTATTTTTGGAAGAGCGAGAAGTAGGATGCGAGGTAGATTTAAGTAACCGAACACATTTGACTGGGCAGAGCGGGAGGAATCCTACAATCCTGCACGCTCTTTCCAATCGCTCAGCATGTTGGTAGAGAAAAGTCTTATTTACTAAGTCGAAATTACTTTGTTAGATTTTCTCATCGCAAGGCCATTTGTTCCCTGGACTTACAAAGGTGACTCAAGGTAATTCAAATCCGTGTCTTTATACAGAGGAGACTTCTGCGATTAATGATTCATTCAGTCTAATAGAATGAGTGAACAATTTTTTGAGTGTATATCAGTGATGGATATCATAACTTCAACCGTTAGTCAAATAACATCCACATAGAAAAATGCTGAGTTGAAAAATTTAATGCCGAATGTCATTGCTGCACGAGACATGTATTTCGTTATCACATGTTACACATTTTTTTATGATTCGGAATTACGAAATTCAATGAAAATAACCTATTATTTTAATCAATAAGAAAAGACATATTGTGTAACAATTTTATTATTTGAATTACAAATTACAGAATTTTTCGACCCTTGCAGTGTTTCATTTCTTCAGTGTTTAAAAATTTGGGAAATAAAGGATAGTTGGCTATTCAAATTTAATTCTTATTTTTCATCATCTTTTTAATGCTATAGTTAATATTTAGGTACCAAAGTACATTCAAACTTTTCTTCAGTGCATCATCCAACGCCAGGTACAGTTCCTTTAATACCGTGTGCCAGAGATTTGACGACTGACCCTCACAAAAATTCAAACATCTCTTTTATAGAAATGAAAAAGGATACGCGTAATACACAGTAATGGCTTTGATTATATTGTTTAGATATACCTGAATTTTCATAGGCAAAATAGACATAATAATATTATACGATTATGTGAGAAAATAAATGTTCATTTTATAGTGATTCCGTACGTCTTTCAAGCGAGACGAAATATAATTGAATAGTTAATTTTCAAAAATTAAGTCGGATGCTGTGTTTTACATCGTAGAAAACAAAGTGACTACTTCACTTCATTGAAAAGTGAGAAACTATCGCATCCGTTCATTGACATACACTAGGATATTCACATATATTCGATCGAAGAAATATCGCAACTAAACCACTGAACACGACTAAACCCGATCACGAACAACCACTGAACCTATCGTAATAAAATTTGGCAAAGATGGTTTAGATGTGCAGAGTGAACATAGGCTAACTTTTATTTCTGAAATCTGTGAAAAGAAAGAAAGAAATTGTTTTTTCTTATAAATGTCGATAAAATCTGAAAAAAGAGTTATATTTGCTTACGCTTTCTAAACAGATATAAATGGGTTATTTCTAATATTGGTAACATTGTTTGTCTCAAAGAGTTCTACAAAAACGTCTGCGACAGCATATGTCTATCAACAATAAATTAACTTGAATGATTGATAAAAATTCTTTAAAAATAGAAGTGTTAAAATACTTCAATTTAAGATACTTGGTAATTGTGGTGCTTTAGCAACATTATCAAAGCATGATAAATTAAAAGTCGTTTCTATGTTGCTCATTTTTTTATTATTGGTATTAGAAAGCTTTTTCGGCTGCATAGCAACCATCATCAGTAACATACACTGAGTGTTAAGGAATATTTTTGGCGAATGCCTTCGCCAAATGTATTCGCCAAAAATATTCCTTAACACTCAGTGTATGTTACTGATGATGGTTGCTATGCAGCCGAAAAAGCTTTCTAATACCAATAATAAAAAAATGAGCAACATAGAAACGACTTTTAATTTATCATGCTTCAATTTAAGAGAATAATTTAATAAGGAAAAAATCGATCATCAAATTTAATGGATTATTTGTTTTGTGCTTTGAACAGAGATAAAAAAAGTCTTGAAATCGTAAAAATTAGGATTTTGTACACGATTTTAAAAACCAGTAAGTAAAAGTATTTTGATCTTACAATATAGATAATTTTATTTTCCCCCGAGTAAAATAAGTTTAACCTAAGAAATACCCTGGACAACGTCGGGTAACCAGTTAGTTCATTCTCTAAGTGACGGAATTATTCGATAACGTACAACTTCTCTTTGATTATGACAGGGACTCATCGTTTCAACATATTATTCAATGTTGAATTTTATTTGTGTCAAATATTCCTCCAGCATATAATAATTCCGCGCCGTCATTGATTAGAAAATTAGCACTAACAGACATAGACCCTGAAAAATATATTTGTCTCTCAACGTTTTTGCCTTAATCTTTGACATATTCCCTTGAGTAATCACGAGTCGGATTTTCCATGTCTTACGTGCACTGTTTTGTTTTAATTCCCCAGAGTCGAGGGAACGAAGTACTCGCTGAACACAATAGAGCTCTAGTAGGGGTACAGTTATGAGACCAGATTGCATTCTCTCAAATCCTTTCTTCCAGCGAGGGTATACCATTTGAGTGGAGAAAAAACGACAGCTGATTAAATAAACCATTGATGAAAACGTCAATTTTATCGTGTTCCCTGTTGCCATAAAGCTTATCACACAAAAGCAAAGAACTTGACTACACTTTTTGCGAATAGGGTACTATGGAAGGTAAAAGTTATTTTAATACAAGTGGTGTTATTATTTGATTGCAAGTGGTGTGGTGGGTTGGAGGAATTAAAGCTAATAAGTGTGAGAAGTATATTTTGACGTGTATATGCCCTCTTTGTGATGGGCTTAGCACTAACAGACATAGACCCTGAAAAATATTATTTTTTTCTTTATGTGTCACTTTTATTGGTTAAATCCATCACACTTGTCATATCACTCATTATAACTGTCTCTAAATATGCCTATATGAAATATTGTCTCTAAATATCGAATGATTTTTATAAATCAGCTCGTTCGGAATTTTGTTCTAATATTTCTATATTTTTTTATAGATGACATGTTCTACAAACTAATCCCATATGAATACACAAGAAAGTAAAATAATGAAGATGATTGAACAAATTTCATGTTTTTGTTACCTCCTGATAATAAATTTTTCATAACCCTTTTTGTTCTGTAAAGATATATATGATTTATGCCATCTAACAACACATTATTGTGTATCGAATTTGAATATGAATTTTGGGAATGTAGCAATTTTTGTGTATCGTTCCACTGAAATGTAAATACATTGCTATATCAAAACCGAAATAACATTTTAAAAATAGATACAATATTACTGATTAATGGTATACAGTACAAAGTATGCATCAACGATTCTATTAGAAAAAAATAAATATTCAGACCTTCAGTTGAATACCATCATACATTGAAATATTCCACTCTACAAATATGTAAAGAGAAGAGAATAAAGGACAAAATAATAAAGAAGGAAATGACATAGTTTATCAAAAATTCAAAGTTGGTAAAAAATACTATTTATAATGATTTAAGGGATATGGGTGCACCAACATAAATTCTAGCTCTGTTTCATACGATCATATAAAGAGTCTAGACTAGGCACTGCAAGAATTATTTTTAGAAAGGACTGCACTTGTGTTTATATAGTTCAAAGGTGAGATTTCAATTTTCATTCCAGTTAATACAAAACTTCGCTGAATGAGACAATTTCATTAATGACTTACTACAAAACACACATTATTATATGGTGACCTGTACTCTTTAGTAAGATAATGTTACCAGATGAATACCCATCACATTACTCGCGTGAATTGTGTAATTTTGTACAATAATTAATTCTTTATTAGTATCCGAGCACTGGTATTTTTATTTCATTGATTGAAAGCTCCTCTGAAAAGGTTGGATTTACGTATTACATGTTTAAAAAGTAATGTTTAATATAAAACCAATTCAATCCAATAAGGCATTTTATTATCAATATTTACATTTTAAATTACATGTGACGAGGCTTTAACACCTTTGCCTTCTTAAACCCTTTACCGTCGTCGGCTGTGCGTTACATCCCATGGTATTCGCTCTCAATGAATTGTTCAGTTGCGTCTACATTTTCCATAGAAATATTGATATATTTATTTCCTTCTGCCGTAATGTTAAATTTAGTTATGCATGGATAGTAAATTAATTATTATATAATAAACTTTTGGCATACTGTAATAGTTTCTTAAATCTGAAATAGGAGCAACTGCCTATTACATTTAGCACCGTTGGGAACCACGGAAAACCAAAGGTCAGGACACAAAGACTGTACATGGAAAAGATACTTAAAAAGACAATATTTACAAAAGTATTTACATAATACAAGAACCGATAGAAATTATTACAAAAAAGAGTCCATAAGAAAAAGAATTTACAAAATAGTCTTTCTTCACCCGCACATAGAAAGAAGTTTCGTAACCTGTAACATAGAAAGCAAAAACGCCGGCAGTATCACATTGCATTTTGCCCAACCATTATAATCTCCTTCATTTCTTTCTTCCTTTCTTCCCTTACGTAGCTTAGAAACTACCCCAAAGATTCCACTACAGACATTCTGTTGTCACGTATTATATTAATTGCCAAGTTTCTGTTTATAAAGCCCCTGATTTACAACAATTTTCGATATTTTTCTGTTTTACAATGTAACAGGATGTGAATCCAATCTTCTTCCTGCTCAGCACATATTGGACAAATCGAATCTAGATTATCTCTTAATTTTCGTAGTTTCCATCCCCCTAGTCGAAACCACCCATAACCTGATCGCGTCCTCGATTTCAGTTTATGTACGGTTTGCGTCCCTAGAGACCTGCTACAACTGTTTGAACTAAGAGTGACCTTTTTTCTAACCTGCTCTTTGCTATTCCTAGTCTGTACACTTCATATAATTTATTTTGAATTACCTTGCTATCACTACACTCAGGTGTGGCCTGCAAAACGTATTCCAGCCCTGAATTACAGATAATTTCTCTAATTTGCCTACTCCATTTACCATTTCCATTATTGTGATACGATTCCTTAACAATAGCAGTTTTTGTCCCCGCTCTAATCGAAAGCCAGTATTTTATTGCTCTGAATTTCAGTGTAAGTTCAACCGACTCTTGGTAAAATTCCCAGAGAATACCACTGTTAGCAGTGCCTTTCTCAAGACAATTATATTTTTGAGATATGTATTTTGAAGAGAATTGAACACGGTATTTTCTCCGGCCCCCCATACTTCTGCCCCGTACGCTATTCCAGGTACCAAGATTAAATTGAACATTCTATCTGCAAGATTTGGCACTATTTCCGGTACCGTTGCTTTACTTCGCATGATACTACTTAATATGTACAAGCCTTTGCGTTTTGCTTTTTCTTTGCGTCTGGTCAAAGATACATTCATAATTACAGTTACACCTAAATATGTATATTCTTTCACACTTTCCAGCGATTCTCCCCGATAAGACCACTTTTCATTTAATCCGATCACTCAACCATTTTTGAAAATCATAGTTTTTGTCTTCTTAATGTCTACTTTAAGCTGCATTTCGGCACAGAATATTTCAAGCGTGTTTAGAGTATTTTGTAATCCTATTTGAGTTTTTGAAAGGATAACTAGATTGTGAGCGAACAATAATCCTGGTATTGGTCTATAGTTTTCTCCTATTGTAGGAGCATCCGAATTAATATTACGTAGCTTATCAATGAGTCATCTATGAATAATATGAAAAGAAGTGGAGAAATCACACAACCCTTGATTTACTGAGAAGATATTTGTGACAGTGCCATCATAAAGATGGACACATGCACTCTCAGTACTGTATATGGATTTTAACATAGTGATAAACATAGTCGATACGCCCTTTTGTCTTAATGTAGTCCAAAGTATATTCCTTTTTACCGTGTCAAAATCTTTTTCGAAATCAACATAAGCGCAATATAGTTTTCTTTTACCGGCTGTTGCTCGTTCCGCGAGAGAGGTAAGAATAAAAATATTTGTTCTAAATCCTGCTTGTAAAATCGAGAGTTTTTCTTCATTCTCAACCCATCTTTTCAGCCCGCTACACAGTATTTTACAAAAACTTTTACTACAACACTGATGAGTGAATTTCCTCCATAGTTAGTGTTGTCATTTGCATTGCCTTTGTGTTTATATATTGGAAAAATAATTGATGTGTTCCAGATTACACGGAACACGCCCATTGTATATATGTAACAAAGAACAGGAGCAATTTCGTGGTTTAATACTTTAAAAAATTCGGGTGGGAGACCATTGTATCCCGCTGCCTTGCTGTTTTTAGTTACTGTATCGAGAACATTACTTCATCTATCTCTACATTCTTATCTAATTCAGCTACTTGAAGTTCCATTTCAATTGTTGTAGTAACTACTATATTTTGAGTATTGAGTAGCTCGCAGAAGTGGATTTCCCAACTTAACCCGTCTATATTGTACGATTTCCGTCTATAATGAACGATTTCCGAGTTAAATTCCGTGTAGTTCACAGGAATTGTATCGGCGCATCTCGCAAATTATGCGCTGCTCCGTGTAGGAGCTTATCCCTTTTCTTGAACGAGGCCAATTTCACCATATTGGCCTCTTTCCTGTTCTTCGTCCTACGCAATGAGCACGCTCCACGTCGTACTCTCCTAGCTGCACGCCCGCTTGCGTTGCAACATCATGGACCAAACGCTCCGAGTCTGCCCATGTTTCGCCGCGGAGTTCCTCCAGATCAAAGACCAAAAGGTTGTTTCTTCGAGACTGGTTCTCTAAGTAGTCGATCTTTCGGGAGAGAAAAATTCTCTTTCTCGAGAGAGCAATTCGGAGCTCGAGACCTTCTACTCTCTCACGGAAGCCCAGAAGTTTTTAATTCAATTCAACAGGGCATTTTATTGACAATATTTATATTTTAAATTACATGTGGCGAGGCTTTAGCCCCTTTGCCTTCTTAAACCCTTTATTGTCGTGGGCTGTGCGTTACATGCCCTGGTATTCACTCAGGTTGTGTCTACAGTTTTCATAGAAACATTGATATTTGTATTTCCTGCTGTCGTAATATTAAATTTAATCATGCATGGATAGTAAATTAATTATTATTATATTATAAACTTTTGGCATACTGTAATAGTTTCTTAAATCTGAAATAGGTACAACTGACTAGTTCATTGAGCACCGTTGGGAACCACGGAAATCCATCGATCAGGACGCAAAGACTGTACAAGAAAAAGATGTCCCAGAAAGCTCCTGCAAGAGCGTGGAATGCCCGTTCTGTCACTCTAAAACCTCCCTCAGGCTGGCCCGAATATCCTCCATGACATCAACAGTGGGAGGCCCAGGGTTCGGTTCCACCCCACCAATTAATAATAATGAAGCAATTACTACCGCACTCAGCATGCATATTAAATACATATTAATATAGCATTGGCTCCGGTCCCCTGTTGACCAGGAACCTCTTACCCAGCAGCCGTTGTCCGCTCGCCACTGTTCCACGGAGATCATCTTGAAAATTTTGTCTTGCTTGTCTTCTTTACCGTAAACTTTAACGTTTACTCCCGTGAACAACACTTTCAAAAAAATTTACGCCGTGAACGCACAGAGAACCACTGAACATCGAAACACGTAGGTAACCGGATTACAGAGGAGCTCTTATACAGACGTCCGTTCACTTCAGCAGCTCGCTAACAACTGAACAAGAAACCAATTATAGGACTATAATCCTCATAAGACTCAAACCTAAATGCTCTTTTGTATTTTCTAAAATTGATGCATATAAAATGAAGTATTTTATTTTTCAACCATGATGAATTTGTTTAAGTGATATCGACATTATTGTAGTTTTACAATAATAGTGAAAATGAAAATAAATGCTGTCCTAATTAAAAGAAATTGTTAGTCATATATATGGTGTATTTAACAAATAACACGCTATTTTTATTGTTATATTTTCTAATGAGTTTGACTTCGTTGTAAATTGATGAAGGCATTTACTATTATAATCAGTGACATTCGTGAACAATAAACTCAATATTGTTGACATCAAAACCCATTATTTAAAACCAATGTATCTTGAAATTTAAGTATATTTCATAAAGCTGAGAGATCTAAAATGAATACATGGAGAGGAAAATCACGTGTTGGAGAGCATAGAATTTCTACAGCAGTGGCGTGCGTGACGTATTATAGACCTTACGTACTGCTGAACATGAGTTTGAATTTAAATTCCCAAGCTGTCTCCTTCTCAATTCCCTTGCCCAAATAATGTGATTAGATGGAAGAGCAGACCTGATGGTCAGAACCCCGCTACATCATAAATATTATACAAAATAATAATAATAATAATAATAATACAAAAGAGAAATGACACGGTATGTAATTACATTCACAAGAAGGCGTGCCGAAATCTACGTTTGCCAACCTGAGAAGTTTGCTATTAATACGAGCCCAGGGAAGTAACAACCACAGAGGAAATCACGATACTTTTCAATCAACAAATCCACACCGACAGATGCATCCCTGCCAATAAACCTCATATTGTTATTGAGGACCTGAAAAAAAGAACATTCTTGATCATTGATGTAGCAGTGAAAACTAATAAAAAAAATTAGCGTAGAAAAGCTGCTGAAATACACAGGTTTGGCTATCGAAAAGAGTCGGATGTGGAGAGTTGAAACAAGGATTATCCCTGTCATTAAACGTTCCCTTGGTGCGCTATCTGTAAATTTAAAGAAGCATTTAGATTCCATCCCAGGTAAACCAAGAGAATGGGAAATACATGATATCGCTCTTTTTGGCACAGCTCACATTTTAAGAAAGTGCATCTAATCCTTTAGAAAGTGGGTAGCAACCTAGTATTAGAAATATCAACCAGCTAGCACATCTTTCGAGCTGAGCACATCACTACATCAAAATAGTAATAATAGTAGAATAAGTTTAAAATATGGAAATAAAGTAGAAGCTCAACAACTTTCACTCTGAAAATGCCACATCAAAGAAAGGTTACACGATATATTGCAAATAATTAATTTTATTTGTATTCAAATCGACGAAAATCTCGCATTGAAATTTTTTATTCATCTGTCGGTAAAAATGATGACTAGCACTGTCGCTCTCGGATCGTTTGGAGTGTCGCGTCCGCCCGATGTGTCAGCTACGAGGATCAAGTGTGATTTTCACCCATTATCCCCCTGTGGCACTCGGACGCCATTATTTTCGCTGTATTTGACAACGAGCGATGGGTGTCGCCGCCGCGCCGCGCGCACGTGGGACGGTGGCACGGCGGCGGGCAGTGGTGGGCGGGTTCGACACGTCGCGCCGTACTGCGTCCTGCGATGAGTGATACGAGTGACGAAGAACATACGCACTCCCTGTTGTACGCGTGTCACTTCATCCATCACGAAATGCACGGAATATTTATTTATGTCCCAAATGTTCGTGATAGACCATCCATCCGTCAACAGCTTGTGTCCTGAAATAGTTCAATTTTTGACAATATTTTATGATTTATCGGTGGTTCATAAATATATCCCTACCATAATTTTGGGATGACTACAACCATATTTTATTGTGATTAAGCTTTCCTGATGTAACAATGAAATTCAGATGTTAAAATCCCCACCTAAAATTATTTCTTTGGTCGGATAACAACACCCGCTCATATATGTGTATTGCGTGGTTGCGCAACGTTTGTACAAATATTAAAATCCCAAACAAAATTTGTTGAAACTTTACAATACTGATATAATGTTTCCTTAATATGCGTATAAACTCCAGCTCCATGAAAATTACTTATTTTTAATCAAATTCGTTAAAATATAAGTATAAACAAAATAAATTAAAATGAATATGATAATATTAATGAATGAAAATAAATATTTACCAGATATTAATGCAGTATTCAGGAAGGTGGTTTAAAATCTAAAGAAAATAAATACATTGCTTCTGTAGGATGTGAATAATATCACGTTTCAATGATGAAAAAATTCTACGCAATCAAAATATTCAGTTAATATAATTTTGGTGTTATGAATAACAAATATTCGATCTTCCCATAACACGATAACCGATTTTGAGGAAACAACTTCTGCAAACTAAATATTGGTCCTGTGTCATGATGTTACGGTACCATATAAAACGTGGTGGCCATGATTGATTTTGTTACGTTTTCTTATTTCTTTTATTAATTATTCCTATTCATGTGCGTCTGGTGATGACTCCAGCCTCACGGCGGTGCGCGGGAAACTTGATATCTTGTTTCCGCAGAAGGCTCGTCAGCTCCACGAAGAGCGTGAGATCGACAATGTCAGCGGCGTCCTTTCGGTGGCGTGCTTCTGTCATCTTAATTCTGATTTTCCCCCCACCTCCCCGACATTGCAAGATGGACGAGGCGAACGACGGGCGAGCGCCTAGGCAGTGTGCATTGAGGAGCGCTCTTTAGGCACCTATTAAGAAATAAAACCGCGGAAAAAACACCTACACTATAATTATATGCTAATTTTGTAATAATAAGAGGATAACCTAACAATAATGCATTATTTAGTTAACATCCAATCATATTATTACCTCAACAATAAGCTGTTTTTTATCGACTCTTCTTTAATCGTTCTGTTTTGAAGGAATGTATTTTTCTTATGTTTGTTGTGGAAGTAGGTAAGAAAAGTCTTTTGTGATTTGTGTGGCCAGAATTTTTGGATTTGTGTGTTTTAAAGTGAATTAATGTTTTTTTTACGTATTAAATATCGTCACACTGTTGAAAAATGACCTGTATTTTAAAGTGACCTATGACATAAGTATTAATAATGGACGGTTAGTTACTTATTGTACAGCAAATAGACAAAATGCAAATATCGAGCTACAAAAATGAAAAAGGAAAAATAGACAAAATGCAAATACTGTATATGTCGACCTAAGGACATCAAAAAACTAAATTAGAAGAAATTGTTGTGCTTCTAAAACTGTTTGAGATGACTAACAAATCCTTCTATCTTATTGGTATTGTGGATTTCCAAAATCCCAGAACATCGCGTCACTTGACTGAAGCAATCTTCCGTCATTATAGGGCAATAGATCGAAGACCGTACAACTCGTGGCCATTAATGGATGACTGTTCTCTGAACTGCAAGAAAGTTGGAAAAGACACTGAGGTGTTTCCCCTGTATGTTATATATACAAGTTTGTAAATATTTCATCATTTGTTCGCACAACTTAACAGTACTGTAAAAAGCGAAAAATACATATTAATAAATACAAATTACCTGAAAAGTTTTTAGTATTATTTCAACTCTCCACACTGTCCTTTTGGTTCAACAAAACCTGAAGTAAAGGCTATTAAAACCACAACAAAGAGCAGACAGTTCCCTACTTCGACAGAAAATGTAGATCAAATGAGAGTAATAGAACATGAAATAAAAAAGAGGCAACCTGTGTTTATAATGGGTCCAAATTGTATAGTCAAAAAGTTCATTTATTTTTGGTGAAGCCAAATAATAATAATAATAATGCGTGGAGGTGTTATATACACATCAAAAGAACGCGTCTAAGTTGTATACCGTATGTATTCAAATAACAAAATATGTATCTATGTGTATGCATTGCTTCGTACACTGCAGACCAAATACGAAGCGGTCATTAAACGTATAAACCACCTACATGAAGCTACAAAGCAATCGTAAAAGAATGAAACTAAATTTTATTAACAAATTGGGAGAAAGAGAAACTGCGCGTCCAACAATAATTAATTCGGGTTTATAATTTTGTGTTCGTTAAGTTAGTGCATATTTTGTCCACAAGAAAAACATTCAATGCATTGTCTTTACTTTCCAGTTATCCAGAATGTATAAGGAAAGTATTGTAATTGGTTGGAAAGAAATTGAAATCTCTTCGAATCTTCACGTATTGGCTCCTGAAAGGTCTATGACGATGTCCGATGTTGTACATGTGTGTGTGTGTAAGTGTATGTTAAGAATTTTCTTCCCCCGATATCACGAAAAAATTGAATCCTCGAAACCGAACTTGAGATTTGGATTTGAATGCATTGGGAATAGAAGTTTGTTTTTCAAAACCTCGAACCGCCTTCATTTACACACCGTGCTCCACTAACGATTTTCTGCAAACTCAAAAATTTGATAATATTAATAAAAGTATTTTGATTGTTCTGTTAATTCTGCGAACAGATCGCTAAACCATATTTATGTACCTCGCACTGTGTTTGATATACAGTAGAATCCTTCTGAACCAACCTCGGGTTAACCGTCGATCCCGTGGAATAGTTATATTTCTTCCTTTCACGTATAATTGGTGGCAGGTAGTGTCTTAAATATCCTGTTGTGTCCAGCTTTCTGGGAAATATAGCTGTCAATAATTTAGAGGGAAAAAAATTACAACACTCATTTCCACAAGAAAATCATATTGGTTGTAAGTTTCTTTAACGTTTGAAGAATTGATTTTTGGTTTCACTATCGAAATGAAAAAGATGGATTTATTAAGTCATTTTGTTTTTATTTTGGAAGGACCTAATTCGTTTTATTTCTGAAAATAATTTAAAAGACAAGAATTTGACGTTTCTTTTGAATTTAGATCTTTGAAATTTCTGTACATACTACGTCGTTTTAACTGACCTCATTCATGAACTCAGAAAATAAGTAATAGAGCCATGAACTTCTTGACGGGTTCATACTCTTGAATAGCGGAAATATATAAAAACTAACAACAAATATTTCGATATCCTAAAAGGCATGCATTGTTATGGAATTTGTATTTTCGAGTGCACGTGGACGAATTGGTTCTTCTTAGCACTATTTTATAATGCAGAAAATGGAATTGGGAATAATCAAACCCAGAATAAAATTAAAAATTAGAATAATTATTGTCAGATTCACAATTTTTTAAATCTAGGAATAATTAAGGTTTCTTACTAATGAAAAATCATGTTATTTTAAAATATATTCTTATCGTATAATTAGCAACATACCATTTACATTTATAGGTATATTCATAGGTTAACTCTTAATATCGTGAAGAGAATATGAAAATGGGGTTGCAGTATCAAGTGAAATCATATGTATATTTAATAATATTAATCCACACGAAGAAAGGCGACGAACGTTTCTAAGTGTTTCAGTATTCTTTGTCCAGTCCTGCGGAATACAACCGGTATTACCTCCTCTTGACCCTCCGCACCGCCGGTAGATACGTTCAAATGGGTGTAAGTTAAACTGTGCCGACCCGAATTCTTACAGATTACGGAAGAAAAGAATTATAATATACCGCACACAATGAGCACATAATTAGCACAAAATTATAGCATATGACTTTTAAACAAAAGTCTTATTTCTTAATATGTGGTGGTGAAAGGTGAACGTTCCGCCAGCAACCCCACTTTTGTTTTCGATTTTTTTTTTTCGAATGAGCACAAATTTATTCATTAGCGGACGAAATTAGCACAGAATTATAAAATAGTTTATATTTTTTAATAAAATGGGGGTGCCTACTGAACAGACCTCCATTTCAGTAGCGTGAGGCCCACGATCGCGTGATTGCGATTTGTATTCATCGATGAAGTGCTGCGATACGGAATAATTGTGTTCCCTCTTCATACCTTTGCACAATGCACTGTAGCACTTTGCACAATTCGTTAGGAAACTTTATATTTAATTAAAACATCTGTAAATATTTTTACTCTTTCGTGTAGAAAATTCAGGAACCAGCTAAAAGCATCAAAACTTCATGCTTCTCACTTCAGTTTTTAATGAATGTGGTATGAAACTCTCGTCAAATTTTCAACCACAATACAAGCTATTGGAAATATAAATGGGAAGTGTAAAGTTGATACCGCTGTTAAGAAACTTTATTAAAATCGGAACGTCCGCGGAATAAGGAAGTTTGAGTTTTAGTTCCCGAGTCCCACATACCTTCAAATGTTACCTCGTTCCCACACATTCTCTTGGATAATTGAATTTCCATATATCCTCATCTCTTCCCAATTCTCACATGGTCGCATCACTTACCGAGTCCTCACTTACGTCTTTTAGCCTCAACTACATAGAATTTCAGAAGCGGATCAATATTTTTATTTCAATGTCGGTGATACAATTCTTCACGCCGTTCTTTTGTATCACAATAGTACTTTGTCTTCCCTTCCGATACACATTGCTTCCCTCTCCTAGCTATAAATTTATTTCTGTCAGGCAATAAAAAGAAGAAAATTCGAACAAAAATGAATACCGATGGGAAGAAATATTGTTGAAATCCATGTTGACTGTTTGCATCGAACATGAAGAAACAGTAAATGTTTGAAAGAATATCTCTATGTTTTCAATTGCTATAGATATATTGCTGAATATTCATTTCTCTGCTCCAGCTGTTTGAAAGTATGTGCAAAAATGAAAAGTTCGCAGATGGTCCCAGATTTAAAAAAAGCGGTGCTGGGAACAGCTGACATGGAAATGGGTAAGTTTTATAACCTGAGAAAAATGTGAAAGATGGATGTTCCAGATAAAGACAGGAACCCGCGAATTCGAAAAGGGAAAGTTCAGAAATAAAAAAATCCGACGGATAAGCAATATGAGGAACTGTCGAGGCCAGTAAGAGCCTGCGGCAAGAGGAGATGAACTTGAGAACAATGCAACAGATGGACTGAGGCAAGCAAACCAAAAATGGAAGCCAACTACAGGAATATCGAAAGAGGGTATAGTTAAATTTACAGGATTTTGAAGAAATTCTAAGCAGCGTATATGCACAATACCCCATTACCGCTACAGTCACTCTGAATGATTTCTTCACTAAATGATTGAGGTTTCTCAGACCATAAATTTTAATAAATATATTTTGTTTCTGTATTTGTTATCGAAAGGTTATTTGTGGCCTCATAAATACTTGTTTCTCTGAATATCACCAACCAGAAAGTCAGAAAAAATGTCTGAATTATCAATCGATGAATTCAATGGAGTCGCTGATTGATTGGGATTGATTGATTGATCGAGAACTTATTAGCAATGATGTGTCTAATTGTGTACATTCTTGCAAGATGAGCTAAAATATAAAAATAATATGGATCGTTTTATGACACAACGGAGTTTAAAAACTACTGTCCCAATTGTGTTATTC
The DNA here is from genome assembly GCA_002313205.1 of Laupala kohalensis. Classification (NCBI taxonomy): domain Eukaryota; kingdom Metazoa; phylum Arthropoda; class Insecta; order Orthoptera; family Trigonidiidae; genus Laupala; species Laupala kohalensis. The sequence goes on from NNCF01128023.1 coordinate 28,449, forward strand.
TTTAGATACACGATCATTTTGTATTTATTACATTCTTTTTAGATTAATCAATTAATTACCTTGCATCATATAATGACATCGACTAAACTCGCATTACATTGCTATCATCCAATTTTCCCGACCAGGGTTATTGAATGACTTTCCGAAGAATTAGGAGTAGGAGTTATTTCATACAAAGCTTAATTTTTAGTTAGCGACTCAGCCAAACGTTTTTCTCAAATTAAACTTGCTGTTTAATTGTCAAGTTTGATCCGAACACCTGCCAGATTATCTGGTGTGTTTGAATCCTAAAAATGTGAAAATTTGTCATAATTTCTTAATTAATCAAATGTTCATTTGTAGCTTACTTAAAATAGAAACAGCTATGTTTTCCTTCATTGGTTGTTTTATTATATTAACCTGTTGGTTGAGGTGCACTATCAACAGATTCAAAATTCATATTATTTTCAGTGTTTAAAAATTACTTTAAATACTGTATCATTGATAATATTTTTGGAATATTAGTCATCTGATTCTATGTTAATATTGCAGAACATGACATTTTAATAAAACTTCTTTATATCCTCAAGATCTTTTCTTTTTAACTTTTTGAACTCATTTTAGCTCCTCTAGATCATATCTATGGCCTTTACTCTGACCACAATATCCAACCATGATCATAGGGTTGCATTTTTTTATATTTATGCCGTAATGTCTAAGATAACAAACAAAAATATGTCAATATATATATTGCGTTGAGCACTTGTTTTCTGCTTTTTAGTTGTTTTTTAATGTAAATGTGATTTTTGTACGAATAATATATTCTTGTAGTATTTAAAAATTAACATATATTTTACTTGAAAGAAGAGCAATTAAATTTTCTGAAAAATTGTCTCTTAGGTGTTGGCGAGATTCCATGTAAGATAATATACAAGAAATTATCTCAATTCCAGGAGCATTTTTATGAGTAATTCGCTATAGATTTTTGTAAATCAGACAATCAACAAAGCAATAAAATTCATATTTCAATGTAATTTCAAGATCTTTTGAATACTGTTGAATTTTTTTTTAATGATAATTGTTTTTCTGTTGAAGATACAAACATGTCGAATAAAGAGGAAAATGTACATGCGATCTCTTTCGTTGAAATGTTGAAAAATCTTTTCCCATAATATAACAAGAGAATCGACGATCTTTTCAATAAACACAAAAAAGATATATTCTAGAATGTATAGTTTGCAAAGAGATACTTATATCATGTTGAAAGCTTTTAATTAAAAGAATTTTGATATTTTTAATTGTTCGATACGCTTCGAAAATTGTTCGCGGAATGAAAACCCCCACCAATTAAAGAACCCAAGAACAATTGATGTATTGAGGAACGCAAAAATTCAGTACACCGTGATGAAATCAGGCGTCTGCCATTGACAAACACCACCTTTGACCATCGGTGCTTCAGACTCGCTCTCTCTCCGCTGCTGGAACAACGCCGAGGTTCGCGTGAGTCGCGTGCGTGACCGGCGTGCTGTGGCGGCGGCGGCGGCGCGCGCGAGCATTGGCCGCCCCTCTTCAACCCCCGCCCCGTACCCCCACCCCTCAACACCACCCTCGTTTTGAACCCGTACGCCACCGCAGCCGCGCTGCTGGCCACAGCGCACCGCAAACAACGCGTTGAAAATTACCAGACAGATAGCATCGTCGTGTAACCAGTGACGTTAAGTCAACACAAGTACCAACGCACTGCCGCCCCGCGCGCCGCGCCGCCCTCAACGTTGGGGCGCTCACTATATTTTTTTGCAACCGTGTCCATTTCGGCGAAGACAGTTGACACATGAGGAATGTTATTAAAACTGAGCGATTAAGTATAAATGTACATCAAAGCAGCAAATTACTCTATTACATAAAAGTGTTTTTATAACACTAAGATAAAAACATAACTACGAAATTTCGAATCCGTCATGAACTAGTTGAGTAAACATTTTCCTGAAAGTTAAATTCTATGGACGATTAAGTTCATGACATAGTGTATGCTTCAAATAAAGCCAAAGTAATTTTCAGATTCGTACATGTCTTATCCATACATTTACCAACAAGACCTCCTGTCTCAAAAACGAGCAAATTACATTTCACTACATCCTAACCACACATGTAGTTAACTGCATAAATACTATTTCACATGGACTCGTGACTTTCATGCTATACAATTAATTTGTTGGTGCGATGCACTTTTTAGGCTGTTCGTGTTAGCAATTTGTCAGTTAGAAATATCGATGATCATTCTGTTTTAATTTGGTCGAACATTCATTATATTCAGTCAAATTAATTCCTTTCACATTAAATTACGTACTCTTCTATTATAGAAATTCAATGATATTACATTGTCAATACTGTCCAGTCCCTGATAGTTTTCCCTGATCGAAGTAAAAGACACAACTAAATAGTTTTCTGGCGATTTCTTTTTTCTGGGGGCTAACTAAAAAGTATTTTTTAAATCATTACATACCGAACACACATCAAAACATTTTGTTAAACGCTAACTCGACTTACCACAGGAACATCCGTAACGCAGAAAATGTGACCACTTAATTGGAAATTAAATTGACTAGATGCAACGAACTGTTTAATATTGGAGAAAAAATATATTCATATTAATTTCATATTGTTTCAATTAATATATCAGAGTGTATTGTTTTTCAACCAACATGCTTAATCACCTGATTCTGCATGGTGTTGAGCAAATTCATTGTGATGTGAATTTATTGTGATCGTAGTGCCATAAATCAGTCCGCAAAGAGCATTATGAATCCTCTGACGCAGAGAAATAACTCGAATGGTCCGGAGGAGAGAACAGCTCTTACAGATAGATTGACATAATTAATACTTCGTGGTCTCTCTCTAGTGTTTCCACATGTCTCGTACTTTTGCGGAAACAATTTACTAATTGAAATCGAGCAATTAATGGATTGAATGACTTTGCCAATTCTATTTAAGTTAATATATAAATGAAAGTACTTGGCATCGAGTTCAGTATTTTAATGAACCATTCTATTTCAATATTTTGTAAGCGTTTTTTTAGCATGGAAGGAGATTCGGGTTGGTTTGTTTCTCCTCATATTTATGCATTTTGGTAGAAAAAAATGGATAAAGTAGAATATAAAGATTTATGAATAATTTTTATCTATAGCAGATGAAAGGATCCACATCTCAAAATCTAAATCTTGCGAAAAAGCTTGTGAATATTCTTTTTCCTCAATTAAAACGTAGTCAATACATCAGCTCTGTATTTCAAGTGATTTTAAATAATTTAATTTCTGAGCATATTCAAATGATTCTACGTTGTCTATAGTAGCAGAGAGGCGTAGCTAGTATTCATTTTTCTCTCGATGATGTATCAGTTGTTCCATATTTTTAGTGTTTCCGTATGTCTCAAATACTTTGCGATCTGCAGTAGTATTTTGGTGTATGTTATTGTTCTTTATCCGTAATTTGTTACAAGAAACTCCACAAAGATCATGTTCACTTTAAAAATTATTTTTTCGTAATATTTACTTCGAAGGATATTAAAATAAATCATTTATTTCTCTTGTATACGGAAAGTAACCATTCGCCCTCATATAGATAGAATATCATGCTACATGATTATTCTATTTTGTTTATCAATTTGAATTTATTTATGTACGTTGTGAGGTATTACACAATTAAATGTATTTAACAGAAATCATATATTATTTTGTATTTGAATTGAATACCCTCGTTATCAATCATTGAATTTTTGTGGAAAATCAAGACAAAAAAAAGATTAATTTTCGTTTCAAACATTAATTATTAAAGAGGCAAAAACTGAAAATCAGAGATCACATTCTAAAAAATGTTGATTAAAACTTGTATTTTTTAATTAAAAATTTCCCACCTTGCAATTGATTATGAACGAACTATCTTATTTGAAATCCTGTGTATACAATTATTCAGTAATGAAAGTTATTCCTTCTTATTCAAATTTCAGGTACACTTCATAACAGTTTCGAATTCATGTGCGATGATTTAGCTCATATCTTTCATTTCGCTAAAGTGAAATTCATTCTCTAAACCTCCATAACTTTTGTTTCCGCACCGAGATTCAGTTGTAAGCGTAACCATCCGTTCCCACATTCCCAACGAGAGAACTAATTTCATATTTATTAATTTATCATTTCTGATGCGCTGGAGTGTGAAACTTGTAGAATGGAGCGCCTCCCTTTCTCTTTCATCCCATTCTGAATGCATGGACAGTGAGAAGAGGAGCGATGGAAGGGGATCGGCAATAGGTGCCATTCGCCCATCACGCAAACGTCGCCCTCGCAACCATATTCACTGCTGTGAAATTAAAACCCGTATGTCCCTCGCACGAGAACGAGTCTACGGCGTTCGCCACGAACGAGTCACGAGCCGGGATTCTCTGTTCATCGGAGCCTATCAATTGTCTTCGGACTTTTCATCAATGGTCTAAAATTAATTTCAAATGAACGCTGTTCCATGCCTCGAATTTCTCGTCATTTGGGCTCTGCTGTCTGCACAGGATGGGGGCCATGATTTGCGTTTCTCGTGCGCGTTTAATTGATTTAATTTGAATGAAACGAATCACTATGGTGTACTTGCATTTTGTTACAATTGAAAATCCGTTGAGAGTGGTGTCTTTTTTTACTGCACCTTTTCCCACCGTGAGATGAAGAAAATATATATCATCCTATTTGTATCATGAATCGTGCATGAATAGCGTAAACCACTTTATTAATAACAATTTTAAGAATAGTGTTAAAAAATAAGACAGTTAAGATGCTTCATTACGTGCACAAAAGCATGTAAATAAATATAAAACGAGAGAAAATAAATTATTGTTCAATATTTGGGTATCGTTAGGGTATACTTTCTCCCGTAATTTATAACAATAAAAAGCAAAAAATATAATTTTGAAATAAAATGGAAAATTCGTTATAATTATCTTCTTCGTTGCGTGTTTTTTGTCGAAGAAAATATATGATATTGTTGAACTATAGTTTAAAACAAAAGATTTATGTGTCTACTTTTTGTCCATTAATTTGATTGTTTTATTTTAAATACCTTTTTCACTGTTGCAGGTAAGTGCGTCAACTTTTAGGAGAAAACTCACAGGTACCATATTTTCGTAAGTAACAGAATAGCATATAGCTCTCCAATTCATGATGTGTAATTTAAGGCATCTTTTTAATCTTAAGCAACAGGTAGTTATTTCTTTCATTTTTTTTGAGATAATTAAAGCATGATAAGTAACAATATAACTTATTGGTTTCTATCAAATTCTTGTTTATTGAATTCGCACTGTTGAGAACATTTGCAATGTTTCGTGTCAAGAGATCCCTCCAAGTATCTGCCGAGTGATTTCATGCGACCCATGTACTATGCACGCGTGGAGCGTGTAGACGCCGCCGTAGCGCACCGCAATTGAGTTAATCTCTCTTCCATATTCCGTCTCATGAGTTATGTTGACATGACAAAGGCGAGCAACCCTTTGAAGTGAATTTGAGCTGACATTAACCCACCAGTTTGCCCGTCTTGCGTTCCTCTCTCTTCCGTTCGTTTTACAATGACCTTACGAAAATTGTGCAGGTAGTAATTAGAGTTTAAATTGTTTATCTTCCTCTGCGCCACCTTCTCTTTTGCATTCCTCACTTTTACGAGAATTATTAATTGGATAAAGATGGCAATAATGGAGTTTCGGTAATAATGGAAGTGAGATAAATGTGCGCGGGGAAATCCTTTGGTGGAATTAGATGAAGAGTAACGAGGATTTCCGTGAGGAAATTCGGTACACCAGAACTCTCTTACTCAATTTTGCAGAAATTAAAATATGATTACCTTCACCTTATCAACGATGTTTACAGTCGTACCATTCCATGAACTATAGAATTCTTTTGCTAAAAGTTAGTTTGACAAATATTTAAAACAAACAAGAATATAAGAAAATAAAAAATAATAAAATAGCACTTATACAGTACAACATATACAGTTAAACACTAAAAAAAATAATTTTCGTCTAGATAACTTAAGATTAGGTTTTCCATAAGAATCGTTAGTTAAACATGAAAGATCCAATAAGTTAACATTCAGTTTTAAAGGAAAGTTTGTTATTTTTTACTTCTTTCGTAGCTTTTATTTATAGGACGGCGAGGAATCATAATTTGTCAACTTCAAATACACACACAGCGTCATTGCAAAACTAAAAAAGATCAAGTAAATCAAGAACAAATTTGCCAAAAAAAACAACATTAAAAAAAATAATTTTCTTATATATTTAACACATAATGCAAAACTTAATAGTATTTACTATTTTACTATTCAACTTCCTCCAAATTCTCATCATTCAAGCAACTGCATTCGTCAAACAAGGTAGATCTCGACGTACTTCCCACAAACGTAACTACATCTCTAACCGCACCATTTATTTCCCTATAAAAGAAAAAGGAAGAAGAAAGAAAACAGCTTCTTCGGAGCTACAAAAGAAAAAGAATTCACGCAACAGCAACACCAAGATTCCTGGTGAAAGTCTCGTGAACACAGGGGAACGGCTCGCCTAAAGCTGAGCACACGATGGAACTATGTCGCTTCCATACTGATCATCTCTTAAGAACGAAGCCATTGTTGAAATTTAAGAAAATATTATTGTCAAAATCTGAATTTAGGAAGTAACAAAAAATGTGGTTTTGTGTTTCATTTTATACGTTCTGATTTTAGTCAAACAAAAAAGGTATTTTGCGAACAGATTTTAGTCCCACGTAACAGGTGGCGGAATATATCATATAATCAACATGTGTAAAAATATGTTAAGCTAATTTTTTCCAGCAAATATATTTTAAGAAGGAAAAAATTATGGTAATTATGGAAAAAATCATTTATGGTAATACTTCATTTTACACAAAAACTGTACAATCACACATATGAATACCAAAATATTTTTATAGTAAATGAGACAATATTATTTTGAATCATTTTTGTATTGAAACTTGATTTAAAATATTATTAACCAATTTCGAATTCAAAATCAAAAATAATCAGCGAAGAACGTTTTTATAAATGGAACATTATCTGATACAAACTATTTCTAATGCTATCGACTTTAATGAATATCTATGTTGTGTTGTATCACTTAGTTTTCTTACTTCAATGAAATTTTGTTTGTTGCGGAACGTATTTGGGGGATACGTCTTTAAGCAATATAGGAACGTATGTAGAGGGTAAGTCCTGGATATTTCGATAACCGTTATCTGAAAGTATTTCAACGAAAACCTTTTCGTTGTTAGCATTTATTAAATGAAGAAAAATCTCAAAATGGAACTACAGCAAAGAAGCAAAATAATGTTCGTTTAATAAAGTTGACCAAGTTAATACAATACTTAAGTAAATTTGGTATGAACTTAGGATACCTGCGCGTAAATAATACAATAATCCTTTTTCAATCTTCTATGATTTTAACGAAAAATATATTAATTAATATTGGCAGAGTAGTTATGTGTAATATTCATTAGAATCCTTAATCCCATCTTTCCGCTAATTAACAGCAAAATATATTTACTTTCACGCACGGAATTTATACGTAAAGGCACTTTATATGTATGGTACGCCTACTTTATTGTGTAACACGAGTGAATGTTTTCATGTATGGAAAGTAAATGCCATCTTTTTCCGTCAAATAATAAAATTGCCCATTTAAAGAAAATTAATGTAAATAATTTCCATATAATTAAGTAGAGAACTTAATTAATCATAATCAGCAAAATGTTGAGAGAATTAAATGTAAATATATTTCTAACTTATTTCTGAAACGTACCTAGCTGGTGTCTATTATCCCACATAACGCAAAACAAAGGTTCATGCACGATACTTTGCAAAAAAAAATATAAAAAAATCCAGATTTAGAATTGGAATGAATACATATTTTCAGAATTTAATATTGTTATTGGAATGTGCTAATACTACATTAAATTATATATAATAATATTTATTGTACTGCTTTTAGAAAATGTATCCTGGTGGCAGCCTGAAATAAATACACGTATTTACACTAAAGAACAAAATATAATTAAAAAACAAAAATAAGTTAAAAACAATAATAATTTGTACATGTAAATTTTTGGCGTTAAATTACATACATATTGACATTCTATTAGTATTTCAACTCGCAGCTAATTTTTTATCTTATCTCGGTACTTTTGCTGAAATTTTGAATCCGCCTCTGCCTTGGAGCCCTTGATCGGAATTGAAGGGATGGTCCCTTGCTTGCTTCCGGAGAGTAAATTAGTTTATAGTCCTCCACGTGGTCATACGCAGTTTGTACTGTTTTTGACAATAAATTTATTATTATTATTATTATCATTTACGAAACAAACAATTACATTATTGTAGTGAATATCAAAACATCCTACCTCTGTCGTGGAATTTGTAGCAGAAGTGACACATATCATCATCTTGAAGGGCGTAGACTCTCATTCGCTGTCACTTGATCACTTGAGGAAGCGAGCGAGAGAGGTGTCGTTGAGGCGGTGGCGGATGTTTCGAGAGCGGAATCGCGCTCAGGTCGCAGTCGGAGCGCGCGCAACCCATCTGTCACCTCGCTCCTCGCAACTTCGATCGCCCGCCCTCTCCACGTCGAGAAGTTCGCACCCACCAAACAAAACTTGCCACTTCCTCTGCCAATCGTGTCATCGCAGTCGTCGATCTCTGCCACTCTGTCTTCTCGAGAATGCGTTTGCAAAGCAGCAGCAGCAGAAGAAGATGAGAGAGAAAGAGATAGAGAGATCTTCAAACCGACTTTTATATTTACACGTCTCTGGAAGCAATCGAACTCTCGTTTACGTATCATTGATATGTATATATTTTAATTCATACAATCACACCTTAGTTTTTTCTATCTGTGTTGTCACAAAACAATTCACAAAAACAATGTTAAGAACAATTTGTCAACGTATTGTGGTGGGGTGTTTTCTTTTACGGGTATATTTAAACCTGTCGTACTGTCTCATAAAGGAAAAAATATTTTAAAAATTAAATTAAATAGTAAATGTTTATGCGTTACTCATATGTTTCATGTCCCATAATCTTAAATGTCTTGCCTAAAAAATAAATATTACTGAAGACATTTCGGAACATCTGTAATATTAGTATATTTTAAATAAATTTATTTTTCTTTAGCCAAAGTACTGAATTAAAATACGTATTTGTATATTTTAACTGCGTAAAATAATACACTAACTGTATAAATGTTCTTGAGATTAACGATATGAAGATATAAAGGTCATAGTAATCAAACACAATTCAAATATTCTTTTTTAAAATTTTATCACGTCTCTCTAAGAAGTAGTTTCCAATACGTTAAAATGAGTCACTCCTTTATTTTCAACAGCAGAACTGAGAATTACATGCATTAAATTTCAAAATCACCCAATAGAACATGCGTGTTTCAAAATTTTAAAAAGTATGTATAACATTAAACTCCACTGTTCTATTTAATTTTACATATGTGTACATATAGTGTCTTGTAGCACTTTATACCCAATGTTTGCACTTTCTTTCTTTAATTCAAATTTTATTTGTTGCATTTAAACATCTAGACCCGAACTCAGAATTTGCACGGACTTGAAAGAATTTATAATTGAAACATTTTTTAAACTCTTTATTAGAACTTAAGTTGAATGTAATAACATTTTTATGACTGTTTTATAGACAAATGTTATTTTCTGTGCCAATAACGTTAAAATGAAAAATACATTTTCTTTTCATAATATGTGTGGAAATTTTTAAACATTTAAAAACTGAGGTTACTTAATACTGATTTTTTTTTTCGTTTTCATTTTCCAACTTCTCCGTAGAATACATTCGTAAATTCCTACAAACAGACCAAGTGAGAAATTATATTCGGAATTTTTAAATATCAATTCACTGATCTAATACTCTTTGATTTCGTTGGATAGTCTGTTCATTTTCGTGTACTGTGAAATATTGAAACTACTTTTTGAACTCAAGAGTTTAGACATAACAAACTTTCTCTCAAAGATTCCTTAGTTTCATTTATGTGGTTCACTCCATTTCATAATTTACAATTTTGATAAATATATGTGTTGTGGATTGATAATGGCTTAACTGATTTCGTAGGACATTTTAATTTGCAAAGGAAAGGCAGGTTCGTGTTACCACTAATAGTTCCGTGTCACGCGGAGAGGAGTTGTTGGGTCGTGCCTTGTAGATATATCTGACCGGGGTGGTAAATTTTACCATATGAAGGAAATGTTTGTAGTAGAAAGAGTAGAGCTTGGTTGGTGGATATGATGACCGAGAAAACAAAGTCGTTCATCTTGAAGAGCACTGGAAGTGCACGGGCCTCTACACAACAAACTTGTCGGTGGTTTATTTCTTTGTCGACCTGATTAACAATCAATCGTTAGTTCTGATTATATCAACGTGTGATTATTATGATAGCATGATAATTAATTTATCATGCTTTGATAATGTTGCTAAACCACCACAATTACCAAGTGTGATTATTAACTCACCCGAGTTTTCATAATGCCACATTATCGAACCGAAACCAAAAGACGAGAGCTGCGTCAGCGAGGTCGTTTTTCCAAATGGTCTGTGATGTTTTGTCACATACATGAACGAGTACACATATAATAATCTCTTACTATGTATATTCGACAAAATATCATGAGTGTATAAGGCATCGGGGAATTCTGGAGAACATTCACTTGTGTTTCATTTAAGGTATTTGATATTTTAAAGTGAAGTTTCTTTCATCAAAGAATTTTTGAAGTAAATTTTTAGATTTGTATCTCATAAGATATGTATTAATTATAAATAAAAACAGGAACTCCAGTATCTTCCATTTTAGGTGTACATCTCTTATACATTCATATCTGAGACAACATTTTTCAGCTTCTTTGCTGAAATCACACACTTGGTTTTCATATTACTGGCTGGTTTCAGCTTTCTCGAGGCGAGTCGTGCTATCTTTTGCTGCCGAATAGAGAATTTGAATTTCCTTTCCCAGTATCCAGCTCCATGTTGTCGCTCCACCTGGACGTCATGGTGTTACGTGTCAACGTGTCACTCACATCGGAAAATTGCGAAATGGAGTGTTATAAACACCGTAAGAGAAGGAAATAACTACGGATATGGAATAGGATTTATTTATTTATTTATTTATTCATTTGTCTTGATTGTTGGCAGTCTCCTTTTCTCTGTCGCATAAAGCAATACAAGGATCTCTGCTATTTGACAAGCCTAGGATAACTTGACATGAGGAACGGGTGGAAAACTCGGAGAGCGCAAAGGGCAACAGAAGGAAAGTGAGGGAGAAGAGTGTGAGGAGAGGGTCCGCTGTGGTTTGAAGTTTGAAAACCGCGGTTCAGGCCACGGGAAGGAGTTCAGTTACGAAGTGGGAGGATCACTGAGTGCATTTCATTAAGCACGGAAGGGCGAAAGGAAGTGGACGAGTGGGGAGGTGGGGGCTGGAGGTGATGTAGTTCCACAAGGTTCGAAGCTGTGAGTCTTGGGGTTGTGAAAGGATAAATAAACGGTGACCGATAATCACGAATGAGAGGAAGGCTGGAATGTGAAAATAGATCTGGGATAGAGGGATCGAGTTAACATCCACAAACACCGATACTTGCCTGTAAGCAAGCGGAACCCACAAGAGGACGCGAGCCAAAACTTCATGCACGGACGAAGATGGCAAAGTAGGTTGCTCTGGATGCAGGGAGAGAGAACCGTAGAAGGAGAACGACCAGATGGGAGGGAAGCTTCCCCGCCGCCGTCAGAGGCAGGCACGGCCCGGCACGACCGCCCCCGCACCTCCCGCAACCAATCAACCGCTGGTGACGGGGGCGGCGTGACGGCGAGAGCAAGGCCAGGGGCCACAGTGGCCTGGAACAAATTTCGCAGGTGGCTGCTGTGCAGGGGTCGTAAGCGATGCACTCCATCCTCAGACATTGAATTACTGGACAACGCTCACCCTCGACGATAATTCTTCAGCGACGCTAAGGATTCGGGCTTGACTATAATACCTCCCACTATTTACAAACATTTACATAATAAATATGCGGTTAAAATATATTAGTGATTGAGAAAGTTTAAAATACCGTGACACTGATCTTTATAAACCAACAGAATTGTCCTTTTTATACCCTTTTCCATAAAGTATATTCGGCTGCATAATAATGAAGAGACCTTTTCTAGTTACCCGACCTAATGTGAAGTGTACAACGAACAAAATGTACCAAGTACAAGCTAGAAAAAGAACCAAGCGATTATGATATGTTTGTCGTGTTACCACAACTGCCTCGCCATCATTACCACATTTCCCGTAGTAAGAATACTTCTAATAAGATATTGTTGAAACTTTTTTTCTAAATGAATGCAGTATAGTATTCACTCGTTACAAGTGTAATTTTTGTCATGTTAAATGAGCGAGAGATATTATATCAGCTGATCAATATTAATAAATAGACAAATAAATACTAGTATTAATTTAACTAATATTAAAGTGCATTAATACAAGATTTGCATTCCTATACATGCTTATTCACAATTCTGTACCGACTGAGCATTTCTTCTCACACAACTGATACTCAATTGGGGATTCGAATTTATCAAAGTTGAGAATGTACCTTTTTTTATCAAGACGTATAACTTATGTCGTTAAAAGTTTTCCTATAGTTATCTGAAAAGCCAATGCCGTAAACGTCACTGGACCAGAAATCAATCTATTCTTCGCTGACTTTCTACATTCTTGAGAAAATGTTTGCATTCGTAAAGTGCAGGAAACCATTTATATTCGGTTGAATTATGTGCATTTCATGCTCGAACGGACTAACTCGCCCACCAACAGGAAAATAAGCAACAAAAGAATTCAAATCAAAGGAATTTCGCAACAGTTGTTTTTGAAAATGAGACTACTTTACCGTAAAAATGGAAGTATGAGATTATTGATTAAGCTCCCATATTACTTATTGCAGATTTTTTATATTCATGGACCCTTGTACAACAAAGAAGATATAAAAGTCGTAATGATATCATATCGATTGTTCAATTAATAATATTAATTCACGTAAATTTAGTTGATGGAAGATATCATCAAAGTAGTAAATGTGAGAGCAGATAAAATCGTACTCATTTTATCCGATTTTCACCTCTTCGTATTTTTTTAATTTGAATACGTACTCAAAAAAATAATTTAAAGTTCTCAGGAATATTCACATTATGCTAATAAGAGTTTACAAAAATTTTCTCTTTGTAATTCATGTTCATTTAACTACACAGAAATAGGATGATATGCCATATCGATTCTGAATAACGCTCCACTAAAAGTGTCTACAAGTATCAACAATACTTCTTTGTAACCATTATATATTTATTTTACTAATCGCCATTTTTCACGAAAGTGCCAAAAACTTTATTAAATATTTTTGTTGGATATTCATATGTGGTATATACGAAAGTTAACTCCGTTAATCTGACGCGTCCACGAAGAAAACATGTTTCACAAAATATATTTGAGAGTATAATGAGAAAAATGTTTTATTGTAGTTATCATGTCATCGCTATACATGCTCTTTCTTATTAAACTTACTCTAAGGAAACTATTAAAAATTGAATGTTTCGGTAGATTTCGTGGAAATGTTCTTTCAAGTATAAGGATATAAGCTAGCAATGAATAAACATCAATTGATAATTCCCTGCAGCGATTAAATTATATAAATCTATTATTAAAAAAAGGACTATCATGAAGTTTTAATTTGTTTATTGAGTGACCTGAACGAATATTAACTAAGTTAATCATAATAACGAACCGAAGACTTGTACCTGAAACTTAAAATAAAGATAATAATACAATGTCAATACTCAAAAACCTGTAATAATTTGAAAACAAAGCGCAAGTACAATTGACAACGACATTAATACGAGTACCAACAATTTGTTTATGGTGTAAGTTCTTTATTGTAGCTTTCGTTTGAATTTTTTGGTTCACTTTGAAATAGATATATGTGGTGTTTGACCGAAGTGTGTCATCCGAAAAAGTAATATAATATTTGTGGAACAATTTAGCGTTAATCTCCAACAACAAAAAATTTTGCACATTTCAATGAGTTTTCTACTTTTTATATTTATTTTAGCATTTAGTGAATAAGTTACTCATTTACAAATCACAGTTTTTATCATTTACCTGATCGAATTTCGCAAAACCGATTTGACATAATCATAAGACGAAATAAGGTTAGCCATCTTATTATAGCTAAAATGGACTTAAGTATATAAATGTTAATGAAATTCAAATAATTCACTTCAGAAACTCTTCACCTGAATTTTCGTTTTAGAAAACAATATTTCGTTAAAAACAATATTTTACTGAAATTGACTCGTATCAATATCATGTTTGACGTAATTTAGAATAAAATCATCATATGCGAAACCAACTCAAATTATAATTTTAGCAATGTTGAAAGTTCGAGAGTTTTGCTTAAAAAAAGTAATTCACTTAATTTTCGAATTATGTTACACTCGAAAATAAATTTAATTACACAATATAATATTTTATATTATGTTCGCATTTATGACTTTCGAATAAATTTTGCATATTTTATTATTAACATTTGTTAATACTATAATGTAGCAGTCCAGATCATTTGGTAATCACCGATAATTTGTAACGATAGTAGTTAATTGTCGAATCTGAGTTTAGTGGAAAGCGAGGAGTAATATCATTACACGATGTAAACGTCAGCCTATCCTAATCTAAATTGACCATACACACATCCTCACACTGCATTGCAAGTCAATAATCATATACTAACGCAATTTGTATTTTTATATGATCCGTACCTGCCTGAATTTTATGGTTCATTTACGGGCGTGAAGTTTTATGAAATGCTGGTACTAATAATGAAGTGCATAGGTTTTAAGCTGTAACGTAATAGTATGAACAATCCTCGCAGCATACCTCCATGGAAAATACATTTCTCAGTGTTACGGCTGCGGTGTGCGAATTTTAACAATGTAACCAATAATTATACGTGTTAATTTTACTTCTGAATTTCATCGTACTTTTCATTGAAAAGTATCTCAGAACTTACAATGAGTGAATGCAAATTAAAACAATAATATAGGTGGCATAGTGAAAATTCTATACCAAGAAACGAAAGATTGTATTCGTGTTATTGAAAAAATTAGTTTTTGCTGTCCTGTAATAGATTTTCCCATAATAACTAAAAATGTTTTGATCCATATCAAACAATTATAGAATTATCCAAAATACTTCAGATGATTCTACGTCTTATTTTTTAATACTGTATTGATTGTTTTTATATGGGTATCATATGACTTATGGTAAAATTCAGGTCAAAATGGTATTAGGCAAGACTTGAACCTGTGACCATCTGCTCTGACTGTATGGTTGCGAAACACTGCGCCAACAATTTCACCCGACTGTATCAGGCTAATCAGTGTGACGGTGGGAATATGATAGATCAGAAGATGCCGTATGTGCATGCATGGTTCACTACTTCTTTCACTCATTCGAATTCATAACAACCTTTTCTCCATGCAAAACATAAAAAAAGAAAAGTTTCGAAAATATCCTTCACTCCGCGGCACTTTGCTGAGAACGTCGATGGAAGCACCAACCTGCCTTTCTCAGCGCGACGATAGGGCGTGACGCCAACTCCAGCTTGTTGTGGATAACTGCATTGTATGCGTAACAGGCGTGCTGAATACTCGCTGACATCCACTTCACAACCATATTGATTGCAATGTACACAAAGTTCGCTCCTCTAAAGTTTACTCGGTTGCAACGCAACGTTATACAGCACTACTGACGATTCCGGAATAGTCGCAGGTTAACTAGAATTAGTTGGAGAATTACACCCTATCGCTCTGAAGCTACGCCTTTGAACGGTGTACGTTTTCCCCATTGTCATCTCAACATTGTATCCTTCCCCCCTTTGGAAGGATACATACATATAAAAAATATATGTATTTAGTGTATAATCAATCTCAATTTTTTTTTAAACTTCAGCTTATGTAAAGTGTACAATATTATCTCAAATAGTGTGAATAAAAAGTAATTATTGAAGTGTTTGGATGTTCCTATATCTTAGAGTTAATAGTTGTTAGTTTCTTTCTTTCCTTCCGTGCTTTGAATTTCTGAATATTTGAACGAGCATATGAAAGAAGTGACAACATTATGAAATTCAATTCATAACCGACATTTACTTCGTATTTACAAAATCGGTGTTGCTATTGCATTTTTTCTTACTTCTCTACATCTGTATTTCGCGTAATTTTCAGTTTTACCCTGGAATATTGTTAAATAACAGATTTTACAAATATTTCCTTATATTACTTACGAGTAGAATGGGAAGAAGGACAAGGACAATGAACCTTTAATAATATTTTTAATTGATAGATAAATTTACATTTTTTAAAAGAACACTGAAACTGCTTTCACTTATATGATTTCTCCGTTCATGAGTATACTAAACAATGGGCTATCCTACAATTTATCAGATTTCTATTTATTTGTATTCAAAACTATAGGAAATAGGATCCTATAAATTAAGTAATTACGCCGTAAAATAATTTTAATTTTCTTTACAGCTTTAAAAGTATATTATTTGCACTGATATATTTTGATTCAAGACCAGTTCCGAAACCAAGACGCAAGTTCCAGGGGTTACTGCTGTATAATTTTATGAGATGATCTTCTGGTCAATCATGCTCTGACAGCTTTGTACCCTAGGATAAATCCGGTATTTATTTAAAGAAGATGGAATTGACCTAGTTAGTGTGGACGTCGAGGAAGACTGATATCCCTATGATCTAACTGGGATTCAAAATCGGGGTTCCAGTTAGAGATGCTTGGCCCCCTACTCACTGAGTACATTTTGTAATACGTCTTATTGTAAAATATGTGACTGAGTAAAAAATGTTCTCTCTTTCAAATCCCTTGTGAATTTTTCTTTCCAATTCGAGTGGCTTATACTCATGATCACATCCTTCGACGAGTGCCTGAAAAGACAATATCTCGGATTCTTGAGACGCTTTTCCCGTCGAAACATAGAGGCGAGTGGCAAAGCACGAGGCAGTGTCTCTCGGAGCGCATATAACGGCCCGTGGAATACGACGCATGGGCGCCGGCGTTCCTCTCGCCGACGCAGGCGGGTACTTCAATGCGCGCACCCACCGTCACCATTGCCTTTGCACCACCTACGCTGAAGTCTTCGTGCACTACAGGGGTGGCCAATAGTAAATATATTCTTACTCTCAGAATCACCGCCCCCCCCAACCCCATCTCATGCAAAATTCTTTTGATATTAGAAATTAACGTCATGTTCTACCAAAACATGAGCTGGCTGCATGGACAAAGGCTGTAAGCGATATTCTACTTGGAACACTGATCACTTTCGTCCCATTGTTAAATTTTTTAAGTGTATTTAACTTGAAATGTTAAAAGTTTTGCTATTGCACATTTAATAATTCTCGTGACTTTTAAAATGTTAAATTATTATATATTCAATTATTTTTCACACATATTAAATTGGATAAACAAAAAATTAATTTAATGAGCCAATTTGTTTTAAAATTTGTGATATGTAATATTCATTTACTCAACTGTTCAACTACGAAGTTTAGACTTTGTTGAGTAAAAAACGCGTTTTTGGAGTAGGTATATAATAGCGAGAAAAAACTTCATAGCAAACTGTGCGAAGAAATGCTTAGCAAAAATGCTACTACATTTTTTATAAAATATTTTTAACTTGTATACAGAATAAATACTAACAAAACTCACTATATATGGTTTTATATGGCGTTCAACTATCAATTTATTTTAAGCAAAATCACACGTAACCAATTGTTTAATTTCCAAAAAGTTAAGGTAAAAAGGAAAGTTGTACGATTTCCAAAGATTTGTTAATTTTCCTTCATTTTAAAGTACTGTGTTAATGACTGGAAATGACACTATAAATATGCTCCATTATGATTAAACAATATAATTTTCAAATATGGTTTGTTAAATTGCATATAAATTCCATAATCGCAGATGAGAATTTAAAGTTTTGATATAAAGTTATTTGAATATAATATTTATTTTCATAATATATTTACCATACACATTAAATTATCTATCAAAAGTGGTGTAAAATTATAAAGAAATAATGTTCAAGGAACACTCATAACAAGCACAAATGTTATTTAGAATAGAATACGTTTCGGAGAGAGAGTCTTGTACATCGGATATAGCATATTGGAAGTAAGTGATTTTGTAAACTATGCAGATACTACAAGTTGGTTCATACTTGCGCAAACCATCTGTAATCATTATTCAATTTCTTTCGACCACCCCACCCCAAATATGTGTAAGACATATTGTGTCTCATCTCTGGGTCAAATCTGTTCTGAATGTACCGATAACGACAAAAATGTACTGAATGATACCAGTGAAATTTCTGTACAGGACTCAATAGGAAAATCTTTTTTGTAAAAAATGTTATTAACATATACTCAACAAATGTTATTAATATTATTGTTTATGACCTCCTTTCCGTCATACTCTTGAACTTCATTTTCATGGACATCCCTCCTTGAAGTTGAGTGCCCCAACTGCGGCTGCAGACGCAGTACGCAGTCCTCTAGACCAGGGCTTCTTAAACTTTTTTATATAGCGACCCCCTTCAAGCTTAGGAAATTTTTAACGACCCCCTCCTCCATATAATGAAATATATATTAACCGTAGATGTAGATGTAATATCGCACTATTTTACAATGTAAATAAAATAAGGATTAAAGAATACGTACCCATTCATTTCACATATATATAATTGGAAACGTTGATGGGATATCGGTCGTAATAAAACACAATAAATAGAATGACATAAAACTATATATATATTTATTCAATAGAAAAAATAAACTTTTGTAACAATTTTTTTAATAAAAACATATTATTAACATCAAACAATATTAATGTGACGGATGTGATTGTTTATTTTTACACAAATAATTAAATCTAGGCTCAATTTGAGTTAGTGCAGATCGTAATAAATTTTCAACGTTTATTAAAGTTGAACGGTATTTTGATTTTATGTAAGTTAATGTGGAAAAGGCTGATTCACATAAATATGTTGTACAAAATGGCAGTAATTTGTTCATTGCCATTTCCGATAGTAGGGGATATTCTGATTTGATTTCTATCCAAAATTCATGCACAGGCACTTGAGAAAATCTGAGTCGCAAGGTAGTATCACTTGTTAATTCGGCAAATTCTTCTTGTGCTTTTAAGTTTAAAAAATTAATTTCTTCCATTTCAATTGAAAATGGATTGCAAATCCATTGTTGTGTATCGATATCATTGGGAAAATACCTATGCATGTAAACTTCCATATCCTTCAAATGATTAACTATAATTTTTGTTATAGGAGTATCTTTTTTTGAAATATTGTTACTAATTATATACTCGTCAGTAAATGGAAACATTTCGAGCGATCCACTTTCCACTCTGTTCTTCCATATAAGAATTTTTTTAACAAAGGCCTCAAGTTTATTTTTTAACATAAACATATTAACGCAGACTCCCTGCATTGATAAATTCATATCATTGATTTTATCAAAAATATCTGCCAAATAGCATATCTTGAGAAGCCATAAATTATCGTGAAAATAATCGGCCAAATTAGAATTTTGCTCTGTTAGAAATATAAGAACTTCATCTTTTAAAGTTAATAATCGTTTCAAACTTCGACCTCTTGATAGCCACCTAACTTCAGCATGTAGCAATAAACTTGTATAATCCGAATCCATATCAATGCACAAATTTTTAAACAATCGACTATTAAGTGCTCGACTTTTAATAAAGTTAATGATTTTGACTGCATCAAAAAACACAGTGTTTAATTCTGGTGCAATTTTTTTAACAACAAGTGCCTCTCGGTGAATCATACAATGTGTAAATGTAATATGATCATTTCCAGCTTTAACAAATGCTGTAAAACCAAGATCTTGTCCGGTCATTGCTGCAGCACCGTCCGTGCACACACCAACACAATTTTTCCAATTTAATCCTTCTTTTTCAAAAAACTCATTTACTTTTTTATATATATCTTTTCCACGAGTATGACCTTCCAGAGGACGACAAAACAGTATATCTTCATGAATGCTTCCCTCATAAATATATCTTACAAAAAGTAACAACTGTGCCATTTTTGAAATGTCTGTCGACTCGTCCAGTTGTATTGCAAACTTTGAGCTGTCTTTAAGCCTCATAAGAAGCTGTTGAAATTGATCATTGCTAATGTCTGAAATTCTTTTGGACACAGTGTCATTTGATAATGGAATTTTACTAATTTCAGCAGCATACTGTTTTCCATGAACAATTTCAGACATTCTTATAGCTGCAGGTAGTAAAAGTTGCTCTCCAATAGTAAAAGGCTTTTTCGTTTTTGCTATCAAATACGAAACTTCATACGATGCCAATAGATATTTATCATTCAAAGTAACATACTTCTCCAAAGTGTTCTTTTCTTTATTTGATGTTTGCAAAAGACGCTCAAAATATTCTATTGGCTTTTTTGATAACGTTGCATGTTTAGTATTCAAATGTCGTTGCAGTTTTGACGGTTTCATGCTTTCTGCAGCCAAAACTTCTTTGCAAATTAAGCACACTGGTTGTTCTTCATTGTTGTGAGAAGAGCATGTGAAGCCATACTGCAAATATGATTCTTCATATTTTCTTTTTTTTGTTTTGCTAGAAGTCGGATTTGAAGCACTGCAACTTGGTTGTGACGGCGTGGCAGACTTATTAGTTGGAATTTTGGTTAGCCATTTATCCATGATGGTTAAATAATAATAAATAATTAAACAAAATGTAGTTGAACTTTAACGTAATAATTAAAAACACCAACTGAAAATTACACAGTAAATACACACATGTCACTACGAAGACAAAGCTGAGTCCAAACTGAAGTACAAACAGAAAAATAACTACACTCGAATCTTTACCAGTGCAATGACAACAAATTACGATCAGATCAACCCCGACGCATGGCGTGTTCAAAGTGTGCAGCGCACAAAGGCACCGTATCACAAAGACGCCGAAAAAGAAGCTTTCATTTAATTTTTTTTATTATTCTTTTATAAAAATAATATGCCGATTCGCCTAGCCTAGCTTGATTATGCTTCCGTATTGTATGTGTAAGCTGTAAGGCGACGCGGCGTCTGGGTACTTATAATCACTAAGTTATCTTGCAAACACTGACGCCGGCGGCCAGACATCAATGTCGAACGTTCAGTTGAAAATCGAGGAGCGCGTTGTATTTATTATTTTAAATGCTACTTCCATATTTTCATTTATAGGCCCTACATAACAGTTTTGCATTGCCACTTTTTTCAAAAAATAGTTATAATAAAACTACAATAGTATTTTGTATGATTTTTATTTGTATTTATATTTGTACGTAGTGTGTATACTAATTTTAAAATTTTATTTATAATGATTGAAAAGTATCAGATCTTTGCGACCCCCTTTCAGTAGTCTCGCGACCCCCCTGGGGGTCGCGACCCACAGTTTAAGAAGCCCTGCTCTAGACAGCCACTTCCACCAAGCCGCTTCCTCCTCCCCGCGCTACCCTTGGCGAAACGTGTGCGCCTGCAGCCGCCTGCAGCCTGTCTCACGAAGTCTCTTCTTTTGACGACGGTCACTACGCTATCGCAGATGGCTCGCGCTTTATCGTGTTCACAATATGCTCTGGTTATGTAGCCCCGGTACAGAGGCGGGCGAGGCGGAATTAAGAGACGCAGTGGATGAGTTACAACCTTCGTTAAAGAAGATACTTTTCCTGGAATAATACCAATGTTCACTTCTTATAATATCATAGAAACGTATGTATTGGGAAATTTATGAAGTATGAAGATTGCAAGTATAAAACGACCATGTTTGCAGATACTTTTATTCTTCTTCACTTATTATATGTACGATACATACCAGCGACATTTGTCAAAGATTTAAAACACTTAAGAAACTAGGAAACTATACAGAACGATAAACATAAAAAATCCCAATGTTTCCTCTCTTGTGTGACTTCATCAGATGAGTAAAACGTTTACAGGTGTAACACGGCAAATGACTACTACTGCGGCAAGGTGAGGAGAAGATGTGTCTGTACTTGCTCAAGCGACTAACATGCGAATGCCCAAAGGTTTTACATTATAAGATATCCGTAGAATAAAGAGATGTGCGTACAAAACAAGAGCAAATATTACGAGTGTATGGAATACTCATTACAATATTATATACAGTTAAAAACAATTATAGAAGTTGTAACAATAACAATTATGATAGGCCGATTGTATTATTGAATGTTTTAAATTTGTAACAAGTGTAGCTGGCATATGTGCAAAAAATAAAATTATCTGAAAATAAGGTCGTTTTATACTGGCAACATTATTAATATCAGATATATAACAAATTAATTGAACTAAAGTACGAATATTTCGCTTCCATAGTAGCATGAGAACGACATTCAGTGACCTCACTGTATCGCGGAACCACTTCATGGCATGAACGAGTGTTGCCTAATGTTTTGTTTGAAGGAAAACAAACGTAATATATTGATAATAACCTAGACGTTATGGAACCGTGAGTAGCGTTACCTGTGATGCAGTTTACGAACTAACTACAATTTGTTTGTGTCTTCACTGAATCATCGAGCGATGGGTAGCGCTACTAAAGGGACAGCGTAGTACCTCAGTTCGAAATCAATCCATGCTCTAAAAACAAATTATTGAAGAAACAGTTAACTGTTAAATGTAAGATTACGTCCTTGTTCCGATCCAGAAAAAAATCTTTGTGATATTACTTCATGCATAATAGTGGTTGAGAATGACAGGAGAAAAAATATATTTAAAAAAGATTACAAATATATTAGAAATAAGATGTAGCGATTGGTGGTAATCGTCTCTTACTCCTCCCTAATACGAGGATTCGAGTACAATAATATTTCATCTTCTTTCTTGAATAGAAGCTTAGGACTACACGGTATCAGTGCTTGTTAGATTTCCTCTTTACTTTGTTTTCTTTCTTAGGCAATGAGTAGATGTTTTCTATGTTCCCACGAAAATGCAAATTACTTTTTTCTCTGTCCTTCCTCGAATTATCACGTGGTACTTTTTCGATCCATTCTTTCTCATGTTCCAGATATTATATTGTTCACATATTCATTGTTTGTGTAATTTTGGACATTGGTTTTGGATTTACCATAGGGTTTAGAGTATCGTGTCGACCGTTACACACGTTGTCATATACCTGTTCACTGTTTGTCATGGTATAAAAACTTTTGTTTCCTAAAAACAATGATTTTAAGTTTAAGTATTTAAAGGTTTGAGTGATTCATAATTCAAAACTTTATTCAATAAATTATTGAACCATTCATTTACGTTGATCTCATGCAAGGAATAAAAAACAATTCTAGTAGAACAAATCACATCAAGAAATTTTCTCAGCTTTGATGCCGTGACCCATAAATAATGGGCTTAACATCACTTAAATTCTTTTGGGTAATATTTTGTAGCGTAAACCACCCATAGATAGTTTTCTAATAATTTTTCAGAAAACTTTTTAATAACACGCTTTCTGTGAAGTAAAAGGAGAGATAATTTAATATTTTATAATTGGAAAAGGAAATAGATAATGTAAAATGTGTCGAGCGCTTTCGTCTTTCTTCTCCAGACAGCTCTAGTAAGAGAAACATTTCAGCAGGTTAATTACAAGGGGACGAGTTGTAAGCGGCACTTCATTAACTCCGCCGAATTCCGACACTAGCCCTCAAAAGCAGAGAAAGAAAAATTTAATTAAGCTGCATTTGGGAACGGTGCAGGCTCAGAGAAAAGTCGGAAGAGAATTCTTTTGAAGATGCGGTATATCGAGGGAGCTCGTCCGTTGTGATCGACTCGACTGTTCTTCTGCACTTCTTCATTTCTATCATGCACCACAAACTCAAGGAGCGAGTTTCACTTCCAGTTCTGTTTCCGATTCTTTTTGTTTTATTTTACCTATATCTCGGAGCTGATCGAAGGTATAGAATATTCCCTCAAGTTTATATGAAACAGGGGATATTGAATAATAAATTCCAATAAAATTAATGAAGATTCTCAAACCTTGTCTCAATTATCTATTTAAGTGCTCTACTAATTCCTTCTCCCGTACTTTTCTCACCACCACTTCCATGAATCATATCAAGAATAAAGATTTACACGTGTAATAATGTTTTACTCCCCAAAATTTTTTCTCAATCTAGAACAACAATTTCTCTCTAAGAAGTGGAATAGTCCTCTAGGAATGCCATTTCTCATATTGAGAGCACTTCGTCTCATGAATTTCGTCTCAAATTGAGAGGATTAATCTTACAATCATCAATATACATTAAATAGTAATTAACTTTCGTATTTTTTTATTGTTGTCTTGCTCCATCCCAGCTTGGAACAAATTTAAGGAACGCCAGCTCTTCCACTACCTCTATTTCTCAAATCCATTTATTTCTCCCTCTTTCACTAGTGTTGAAGAAATTTCCGAGTAGTTGCATTAACTGGTGATCTACTATCACGCATTATTGCGGTGGCTAATGCTATAGCATGCGGTCTACCATAAAACATTCCTTCCTAAAACCAATTTTTTCTGTGTTCTGCTACAATGCACTGTAATATATGTGTCCTGTCTGTACGTTCTCTTCAGAGTTTGTAGAAATTACTTGTCGCTTTATAAATTCCCACACATTTAAGTTACTTTCCTTGAATCCCCTAATAAAAATGTGACGTCCTAGAATAAAGTAATGAGCGGTTCAGTACATTTAAATAAATCCCATTATTACAAGTAAATCCTAGATCTCACGATCTCATTAATTTTGAACACTTCTGAATCGGCAATCCAAACAGGCCTAGGAGTTTCTAGGTAAGTTACGCAAATGAATATTGTAGTGATCAACCAACCCGCGCCTCAGTATGAGGAGCATGGGCAGAAGTACTAGGATGAGGGAAAGAAGAACAGTCTGGTGAAATTCCGAGTTAATTTGGGAATATTTTTTTCTTTTGCCGAATATTTATTACTTCTATATACACGAGAAAAGTATAGTAAACTTACGTTGGCGAGTATAACGTAAATTTTTTATTGGTTTTTCTTTTCTATTTGTATACTCAACCAAATATTTATGTTTTCTGAAACAGTTTTCAATGGGAAACATTTTTCGTGTTTTTTGTATTATTTTGATTATGATATTAGATTACTTTCTTAAGTGTTTTAGAACCACATATGATCCATCATTACGTGGAAAAATGTTTTGAACGAATGAACTGATATTATAACTACAACTACTCCATTTTGTATCAAGTTAACCCAATTTTTCTTCATATAACTGCTAATTATTCACATTTTTACGTAATGCTATGTTTTACTTATTCTACTCCAATGTCCTACTTATGCAGTGATTCTCATCTGTTCTTGTTTCTTTTGACTGGGCACATACGAGTAAAAACCCAAAAATCGGCACTAAAGGTTGTGAGAAAGCAGACCCATCGAGAGAAGCTGTTGTACGAAACGGGTTGCAGCAATGGCGTAGATCGCACGATACTCGTTGGAATAATAATCATTCCCTTCTCTGCACAATGGTGAATCCAGCGTTTCACAGGGAAATACTCTTTTTTTTTTTTTTTTTTTTTTTCGAATTCTGCGGAAATACTAGTGTATTTCATGTTTACATNCTTACCATAGTCCAATTCATCTGCTTAGTTATCATTTGGCTACGTTATAAACATAGGGTGAGATATATTTCCAGGCATACATAATGAGATTATTTCTCATGGCTTTTAATCATGACATAATGATAATTGGATTTCCCATAAAATTATCACCATAATATTGGTTTATTGTTAACACTATCAATGTGTATCAATGTATCTACTCTAAAATCATTAATATTTCATATGTTGCGTCGTCATTACATCTCTGGGAAAGAGTAGGAAATAGTATTTATAAATAAACTGATTTAACCATTGGCTCTCCTTCTTCTTCAGCGTAGACTCCACATTTCCTTACCTCCAAACTGCTGAGTCATGTGAATTGTCAACTGTCAACAAGAACTCTTCTCTGAATCATTTTTGATGTACATACTTTCTTTTTTTGGTATTATACTTCATTCTTTCTGAGCAGGTAATGATGTATCTCGCTATTGTTCTGTACACCATGGAAAATAATCCTTGATACTGTCCTCTGTGTGTGATTGTTCGCGTGTATTAGTATCTGTCTACTACTTATACTACATCCTAAACGGTTAAACAAATTTCGATAAAATTTAGATTTGGTTGCGTATCTGGAGTTACCAGTGTTTTAGGTCCCTAGGACCAAGGGGATATGGAGAGAGAAGGGTCACACCAATTTGAAACATCTCCTACGCCGACGATTTTTATCATTATTCTTTTCTCGATAAAGATATTTGATGATTATGGTAATCATTATTAAGGTATGAATCTTATTTCTCACAAGCTATAAGTTTTAAGTTTACGGTTTTGAAGTTACATTATGGGACCCATTTCTTATATAACACCAATCATAGAATTCAGAGCATATGTAATACCTTGATTTTTCGTCAGATTTCATCAATCCCGTGAAATGGACACTTCTAATCAGTAACTAAAGAAGTAGCAATAATGCTTCTGCCAAAAATATTTGTGAAAGGGAATTTATGAGGAGGGGAAGAGAGAATTTCTCCCCTCCTATTGTGAGCTTTACAGCATATCTTTTGAGGGATCATTAAGATCGGCGTGAATGCTACAAGTAAGATTAAAGCATGAATGTTTACAATAGAACTTGTATGTCTTGACGTATTTTACTACCTGAATGTATTCCCTACGGTGCTTTCTCGTTGGCGAATTATCAGGTTCCAATCCTCTCCGTTCACTGTCTCTCCGATGCGACGTCTGCTCGTTCATTGCTTCCAAGAGCGCCTCAAACACGTCGAGTCGCAACGCGGCGCTCGCCTGCCCGCCTTCGTCCTCAGACCTCCGCATCCCGCTCCTACCTCCTCCCTCGCACCAGACGACTTCAATCAGTCCCTTTGTGCTCGCCGTCGGGCGCCTTTGCCGTCAGTGGTGCTGATCGGACCACTTTGAAAACTGACGGCAAGCATTTGCTGCCGCTTGCGTTCCCGGCCGTCTTCCGAATAACTTACTCTCTCTTCAAGACGGTCTCCCGTATGGAAGGCTGGAGATTTTTTTAAGTCTGTGAGTTTCAGTAAGCATTGTGTGTGTATTATGCTGTCGTTTGCTATCGTCATACAGGTACTAAACACACACCTGACATAAGGATATCCTTAATGATGTAGCTTATCTCGTTTCATACATATATGGAGGTATGTATTACGTTTCTGTTTTTGTAGCATGAGAATAATATTCTTCGCAAATGTACTTTGCTTCCAAGGTCCGTCGATCTCCAGTGTTCTGCCCTTTTCATTTCAGAATTAGAAAGTTTTTTGCTTGTCTTAACAGTGGATGGCAGAACTGTGTCAAAGCCTTTTGCACTGCAAAAAGGTATTCTTTTGGAGTTCGTACCGATATAGTACTTTTATATAATTTTTAATTAAAGACCTTTCCGGCAACATGCGTTTATTCGTTAATTTTTTATTCTCTGTCCAGGATGAGAGAGACGAGAAAAGATGTGGGGAGAGAGAGAGAGAAAGAAAGTTTCATTAGAGTAACACATTGTAACTGGTCCGTTTTAAGCGGACGTCCCACCTGAAGCCGAAAGTTTTGGATTCCAATCTCGGGTAAGGAATGAATGTTTTCATCACGTGTCGTACCTGCAAAAGGCAATGGGAAAGCGTCATGAATGGGATCCTTATTAGGTATCCCCATTATTCCCAAGAATAACCGTATCGCTGGGTGAGGTAAGCCAGTTCCGTACTGCGTACTCTAGAATGAGAAGGAGAAGTGAGTTTGAATCGTCCATGCCGAAGAGCGGTCAGAAAGTGCCATTCTGATTTTGAGGGGCTGGGTCACACCAACGATCCTTCGTTCATCGTGACGATTTCGTCTGGCGAGGAATACGTTTAGTTACCCAGCACTTTCGTTCCGTTGCTTTCATGTCTCACTTTCTATCACAGAAGAGCTGATGCAGACCCACTTCATCATCACGACTAATTTTACTTGGATAACTGGAGTATGAACCTCCGTCTCCAGTGGTCGTTAGCTAGATCACAAACCGTCAGACCATGACTCGCCCAATATAATTTCCTGGAAAGGAAAATAATATTTATGAAGTGGTCTGACAATGTTTAATTACACAGTGTTTAATTAGTCATGTTTTCAAACAGGTAACAATAGTACAAATTATAAAGGTAGTCTATTATTCACGACTAGTAGAAGAAAACATTAGAAACACGGTAAAAGTAATAAACTCTTTAAATAAAGAGATCTTTGTGAACATGGTTCACTACGTTTTGACTAAATTAAGCACAATAAAAAGAAGCCTATTGTTCATACCGTTAAATAATGAAAAAAATTAAGATGCATCACGAACTAATATATCTTATAAGTGTTATTTTCTTCGGTCTATTCTGGGACAACTTGTGGACAACTGGGACCATATCTGATTCCTAAAAACAGATAAATAGTTAACCTATTTTTTCGGAAAATAAGTATCACTTGAAAATTAAAAGTAAAATACTTCAAACAACGTGTTAATTTAAATAAATTTAAGTCTTTGGAACTGATTATTCATATTAATTCTTATTTACCCCAGACAAAACAAATCTGATAATATAGCTTAACTCTAAAAATAATTCTCCCACAAACTTCACACTGACTGATACACTAGCAAATGTCACATAAAATGATGTCAGTGTAAATTTACCACTTCGTAAATGTAAAAAAATAAATATGGTGGTTTTTGGAAATCTTGCCATTATTTTATAACGTATTTTTAGAATAACCGGGAGTCCGAAAAATGTATAAAGAAATATCAAAAATATTTTTTTATTTTCCAATAAATGACTAATGAGAAAAATGAGAGGTTAAAACACTCAGAATATTAGCAAACAAAGAATCGTACTGAAGTGATTTTAAGTGGTTCAGTTATATAAGATATTTTATCAGATATAGTTTTATAATTTTTTATCGCGAATGATCGATACTCCTGCCGTGTCCGTTCGTCCCTTGATCAAGTGATATAGCTCTATTCACCATCTATTTTCCGCTACCTCTTTCAGCAAGAAAGGAACGAGAAGCCTTGCCGGCAAGCACCTTGGGACTCAAAGAGCAGAGATAATTCAGAAGGCAGTGCTATCACCCCTCCACACTTGCACCCCATCCCTCGGTCCTCTCCACCGCCACCGCCGCCCTTGCTCCCTTGGCGAACGCTAAATCTCCCCACCGCAGCTTAATGGATGCATTCGGTGGTGAAGAATTATTCTAATGCAGATGTATGGGTCTTTTTTCTCTCTCGGAGCATTGCGGTGCTTTCAAGTAAGATGAGCGACCAAACGACGAGCTCTAAAGGAGGCCAATGTGTATGTGGGAGGGGAGAACTGTTGCATTCCACCATGAGAGCTATAACAGAAGGAATGTGAGAGGATTTGATGGTGAGTGCATTTAAGTGGTCTCGTCACATTTATATGTCATGTTGCTATTATACTCCACGTATGTTGCTAGATATGTACTATCACTATCCAATCATGCTATGTCTATAGCTTTTCAATATAAATGCTGGACGGGTACCTTGTTTTAGAAAATGGAGGAATGTATATACCGTTTTTGTGAACAGTATTAATTGCTTGTTTCTCTAATTTGTCTGTCTAGAAAAAATAGTATGATACCACTTTCATAGAATTTCCGAATTGAATTGAATGTACTGTATTTCAACACCTGATCATTTGAACCTTATTTCAACTCAAAATGGCAAATCTATATTTTTAACACTTTAATGGTCGATGTTACTCTTCTTTTAAGAAAATAGTTTAAACTTCGTAATGATTCCAAAGCGCAGGATGCTGTGACAACTGCATAGAAGATGAAAACCTAACTGAAACTGGTGACTTTGTACGCTTGTACTAGTTTCAATATCGTAGAAAATATCAATCTTCAAGAACTTCGTAATAAGGATCTCAAGCTACTCTCCAAGATCGCACACGTAACGATTTCTAGAAGAAGAAAAGCCGATGAGAGTTTGGAGTACCAGAACTCACACTTGGGAAGGGAGTTGGTCTGTAATTGACGCCGTAAACAAGAACTCTCTCGGAGCACGTAGTATATGCTTTCTCGCCACTTCGCTGGATTTCTTTCTTTACGAGAAACGCTGTCTTCATCCTTTTCCCATCCTCGCCCCACTTCCCATAATCATTTTCTCCTTTCCTTCGTATCATATCTTCTCGCATTGTCTCGTCCTCCCAATATTGCCAAGCACGGACTGTACTGCTCCCCTGATGCAAAGATTTCCTCTTTCCTTTCATACCTTATCTGCTTCTTTCGTCTATTTCTCTCCGCGTCGTATAGTTGCCTACCCCGCTTCGCAGCTGCTTTGTGCGTGCTGCATACCGACGCACACTCGTGCTTTTGACCTATACACGGCCGTCTGTCACCGGGAGTGTGTCGCGGAGGAGGGGGAGGCTCATCACGGACTGCGTCTCTGAAATACGACGTTTCGCTGAAGTTCGCGGCTCCTGCTCTTTTTCTTTATCTCCCATCTGCGTTTCTAAAGAGAAGATGCGTCCTAGGTGCATTGCAACTCAGTAGCACATACGTGGCAAAAACAAATTGCGGAGTGCGTATAAGAAGATTCCACCGTTTTAGAATTAGATGATGACTGGATGTGATGGCGTGAAATAAATGAGTAGTATGAATTAGAGCACTATAAGAAAAAATATTCTCATGCCACCATTTTGGTCCAAATTCGACTTACGCATGTTGTAAGTTCCATGAAAACGCATCGACAACACTACTTTGGATTTTGTTTTCAGAAGAAAGTAGTAGTTTTGAAACGAAACATTTAGTTAATAACAAATACTTCATAGGTTTAAAAGAGAATTTAATTCGTATTTGTGAATTCATGGTCAGAGGATAAAAATAAATTACATTCACTTTCAAAGCCTTAGTTTATCCTATGTGGTAATAATCGTAGATTTATTGTTTCTTATTTGAATAAATAATAAATATTAATTAATATTTTTACTATGTTTATTTTGTTCATTTTGTGAACTGAACAATTACTCAATATTTCGTATCAAAAACTGCTACTCTCTTCTGAAAACAAAATCCGAAGTAATGTTGTTCTCTTTGCGTTTTCATGAAACTTACATGTATAAGGCGAGTTTGGACCCAAATGGCGGCAGCGCGATAAGAATACTCATTCTTATAGTGCCTTGGTAAGAATGCGTAGGGGACTCCGGTAATGATGGTGGTGACACACCCTGAGTAGTTATTCCGCCTCTTCGAGCACAGTTAAGGAGCGTTATGAGTTGGCGCACTGTGACATGAAGACTCTTCCCCTCGTTCGTATCATCGTTTCTGATATGATGATCTCTTTAGGAAAGGAAACCTGCTTCTTCAACAATGGTGCAAAATGCTTCTCTTTTATGATTCTTTTGTTCAAAAAGTTATTTTATTGAATGGTTGTTCAAATTTGTCTGTGTACCTTGTGTTATGTAATTTGCAACACTTAAAATATTGAATACAATAATTACATTTACGTAATTATATTTGTTCATTATTCTTTTTTAGCATGAATACGTTACATATCCATTTCGTTCAGAAATATCTGTTTAAGACATGTTACGAAGTTGAAAAGAAGAAAAACAACTATTAGACATATAAAAGTAAAAGAACATCCATTTTGTATTCCGTAGATATTGGTTATCATTGAAACGTGTTTTATGACTAATTTAAATAGTCGTATTGCAGATTAAATGTATTGTGATATGTTTTTTCTCCATCGCATTTTTATGTTTCACCGAAGAATTAAATTACTTCTTATAAATTATTGGCTATGTTAAAACATTTAACACAGAAGCAGGAAATGGTGTAAATTTTTAATTTAATTTGAATACGGCATTGTTGAGAATTTAATTTTGAACTTTGAATTGTCCAATTGAAACCCTCAGTTTTTACCAATACCTAGTTTTCTCTCCAACCTCTCCAATGATAGGTCAAAAAAGAAGAAAGTCTTTATAATCTACCCGAATAAAGACGGCGAAAACCGAAATGATACTTTATATATTCTTTGATCAACCTATTTGTATTTCATATGACGATCGCAAAATTAAGTTCTCGGCTTTAACCCTTGGTTTGTGCTTAATGATTTTTTTATAGTTTGATTAGTATTCTTGTGAATACTATTTCGTCTATCGTCATCAAAGTTCAGAAAAAAGAAAACGATAAAATTACGCAGTCAAAACGTGGGTTGGAATATCAATGTGTTGGCGAGAATATAACATTATATCGATAATGCGTTGTATTGGCGTCATAACTTGTTGACCCATAAATATCCCTCGTCTTTCCATTCCCTCATTACATCAAAGCTGCGAGAACGGATGTAATTAGATGTCGCGCAAGATAAAGGCGCGACTGAACAGAGCAATGGTGACATCGAGCGCACGTTTCCTTGACTACAGCAAATGTTGATATCTGAGTTTGCAAAGCATCGAGTTCTCGGAAATCGAGTCGAAAGCACCCCCTTTCCTTCCCACTTGGCTTCCAAACTGCACGTCAAACCATCATCAGGGGTATGTGCTGCGACGACGGCTCAGGTCGTTGGCACTCCCCTCAACAAAGGATAGAATCCCATAAAGGAATTATATTGCTTCGAAATTTTAGATTAAAATTTTCATTAAAACTCGTAGGTATCGACGAAACAATAAATATTCTTGTGTCCAAACCTGTTAACTTTTCTTCTAAGATTTGACAAATGTGTCATCCTCCACACCATCCACCTCGCATAATTTAATACTTTACACATTTCTTATCAAATGCACACATTTCATGTAATTTTTTCCATTTCCTTTTAGCCCTTACGGCTACCTTGACTTCAACTTTGTCATTTCAAGGTTTCTTTATTTCTCTTATGTCTGTTTCGGACTTATTGCCTTTGGGCAATGCCATTTAACCGTGATTACTCACGTTTTTTCGTCCCTACCCCGAAGAGGCAGGCTTAATCTACTGTTTATGCTATTCCAATGACTTCTTTTCATCTGTTTCGTTTTCTATGTACTGAAAATATCTCGTAAATGTCCTAATTTTGTTATAAATTAAGCATGTTCCTCAAAATCTTCCTGATGTATTATTTTATCCATTTTTTTGGTTGTAAATAACCCCCTATTTTTAGCCATTCTATATTATTCCCTCGTTCTTTAGCATACAGTTCACAGGTCCATAAAATGTGTTCCATTGTTTTTGCCTCTCTGTCGCATTTACATTAGTTTGCATCTTGTTTGCCTATACTTTGTAAGTAGTGCTTGAAATTACCGTATCCGGTCCAAAATTCTACCAAATGTTGATTGGTTTTATACCATTCGTTAAATTTATCATTGCTTTATTACTTTTGTCCCAACGTACATGTCATCCATTTGTCAATTCTGTTATAAACCTTTTTGTTAGCTCTTTTTTTGTCCCTTATATTTGTTCTTCATTGATCACAATTGTTTCTCCGGTTTGTATTTTGTTTTTGAAGACTATTTTCTGGATGTATACCATAGATCTACTGGCAAAACTGTTAGAACCTCCAATGCATCTGTAGAGACAGTTGAACAGCATCCTGTCATTTGCCGCAGACATTGACGTTGCATATGGCGTACTTGTTGCTCATGTCTTTTTAACTATTATCTTCCCCCATACTCTACCCATATAATAGCATTTCATGTATTGAATTCACATAGATTTTCATTTTAGTTATAAATAAGGTACGGGATAATTTTTCTCTGGGACGCTGAGTGGTACATGATAATAGCGACCAAGTAAAATCAACGAAATTTCTTTCACCTAATTTTCCTCACATTACGCCCACTGCTTTTTGGCGTATGAACTTCGAGTCCTATTCTCCGACACATTCTTTCCTTATTTTTTCTTTCTCTTGATAGAAGATTTTTTTCGAGTTGAATACTAAGATTATTTATTCCAACCTTCAGAACTAGTCTCTAGTTAGTTATGCGCTCTCCATACAAAAATCTTTATTCCTTGCATTAACTATTTTTAACTAGTCTTTGAACGATCTTCATTTTCATTTTAAAGACGTGATATTCGTCTTAGAATATTAATTTTAATTAAGGTATTAAAAAATAAGTTATTTAAAAAATAGTGATATTTTTTTCGTGAAACAGAATTTAGAAAATGTTGTTCCTCAAAATCACATTGAAAATTGAAGATGATGAAAAAATATCAATGTAGAAAAGAAATATTTTCATTTAATCCCCAAGGATTAATACTTCATGAGAAATCTTGTTACTGAGAACTAATTAAAATAATTTTAGCCGTGAAATTACCATCCCAAGTTCCGAAAATACACGAAAGTGAGATTTTATTTCACTAGGAATGGAATATTGGTTCATTGTGTTTCCTTTGTAAGGTTTGTGCTGCAGGAATGTTTCAAGCATGGTAGCATTAAATGAACAACGAATATAATTAATTGGAGCTAATATAGATTTCTTAGTATTTGTAGATAATGAAACCTGGTCCGATTCAAGTAAAATTGCAGTGAAAGATTTATGATTTAAATAGTTTCTTTTTTTTCAATAATTTATAAAACTATAGGATAACTTAGTGGAGTTACAATAAAGTTACTTTTAGCGTACGGAATTAAGAAAACTCCGGTTTGAAAAGAATGGTACATTATTCACGTGCTCCCATTATCGAATTTTTTTTGTAAACAATGATATTTTTATTTAATCATAAATAAAAGATCATATTTAATCATAAGAATCTAAACTATGTATAAAATACTTCGTAGTTGCTGCAATATAACTATTCACAATTTATTGGCGTGAAAAATGAAATTATGTAATACACAAGAACAAAAATAAATAACACTGATAAATCTTGAAGTATTAAAATATTTAATTTTAGTTTTCGAAGGTTTAATTAACTTGACCTTTTCAAGTATGCTTACACAATAGTTGCTGGACTACAGATAGCATTTTTTTTTTTTTCGTGAAAAAGAAAATACAGAGGCAAATACTATCTATCTTGATACTATAGAGTACATCCCTCGCACCGTTATTTCACAACCGGCGATCACAAAAGCAATATCGAATCCAAGAGCTAAAATTGATCACAATTTTATTCTTTTTTCGAACAATGTAATCGCCGATTTTTCGTTCAAAGCACTCCGGCCATTCCCGAGTCAAACGCTGAGAGCAATCATTTCGATGCAAGATTTGTGAGCGCGAGAAAATGACCGTCTAATGAATGAGTGACATGTTCTATCCGTTACCTGCTAGCGACGTACGTTTTGCATCGATATATCGTTCCGCAGGCCCTTATCCGCCCGCCGCGCTTCGCGGGACCCTTTTATCACCTCCCTCCGCCTTCTACGCTGCCCTTCGCCCTAGCTCCACCATTATCAGGCGGCAGTCAATAAAGCCTGCGGGGAGCGAGCTAATGCGAGGCACCGCTGCGGCTTTACGGCTATCTGTCATGTGCGGCGCGGTTGCTTCTCGACACTGCGTAATTTGCGCCTCCGCCTCCGCCCCCGCCCCAAGCAACGGGGCAGAGCGGTTTCCATCGCCTGTGCAAG
Organism: Laupala kohalensis; assembly: GCA_002313205.1. NCBI lineage: Eukaryota > Metazoa > Arthropoda > Insecta > Orthoptera > Trigonidiidae > Laupala > Laupala kohalensis. Next base: position 64,243 of record NNCF01128023.1, read on the forward strand.
GACCAACGTGCAGGGCGCAGGCATCGGAGTGAAGGCATTCGGAGGACAGTGACTGAATTAGTCACCACGGCTTCTTTTGATAGCATCTTTACAGGGGAGAAATTAATTGCGACGTGGCGAGGGAACTGGAATTCTTGTACCTTTTAATGAATTGTCTGTTCAAAAAAGAAGAGTGAACAAATAAGAACATCGGGATGCATAAAGAAATTGAATTAGAGTACTGACATTAACAAATGTTAACCTCTTTCAAAATAGTTATAAATGCAGTTGTAATATTTAGCAACCCCATTAAAGAGAAACTTTTCTTTACGTATTTAAGCTAAACACTTTAAATTGATATGTATTCAAAACTACGACATCGTATTTTCAAACCAATAGGAATCCGAGGGAATAAATGTATGCCTTTAATTAGAAATCCCCCTGAGTAAATGAAATCTCTTGAAGTTACCATTTGATTGGCCTTCTCTAAAAACTCTTACAATATATAATAAATTTCCTAATATTTCAGGGCATTTTTACAAAACACAAAAACTTTTAGTTAGAATTTATATTTATTATTTTTTCAAAAGTAGAATTATAAGCATATTATTTCGTATTGAAATGAAGTTTATTATATTTTAGAACGTGAGATATCATATTTATCAGAAATAAATGATGGCATTAAGTCTGAAATCGGGAGGCGTCTGCAGCTTGTGGGAGGGCTTCACGACCTCCTAGTCCATTATACAGCGAGCGGCGGCGATGCAGAGAAGCCACTTGGCGATGGCCACTTGATATTCGCTCACCGCCACCACCGCAGCGGCCTCTGCGCCACGCCGCCACCTGCACCTAATTAGCGGAAGGAGCGGCGCAGGGGCGCGGAAATATGGCGCAGGCGTGATCGGCTCGCAGAGAGCAACTTGGACGCCGCCACCACCGCTCCACGCAGCGTCAGAAGCTGCTTGCCTCCTACGCGCCACGCCATGAAGATGCGTTTGCGCGGAGGAAACTGATGGGGTTGTTGAGACGAGGTGGAGGGAGGACGTGATGTTATATCAAGTGGGAGTGAGGGTAGAGGGTCGTGAGGACGGGAGGAGATCGGAGATGGAGTAAAGAGGAAGGGACGAGACGTAGACTGGAGGAGATGATGTGATGTTATGTCGGAATTGAGGAGGTCTTGTGAAGACAGAGGATCGTGGAAGGGAGATGATGCTGACTTGTGATACTTGTGTGTGTGCAAAGCAAACGTGGAGTGATTCGGTGTAAGCAGTGTCCTGGGGCAGCAACTGACCAATTAGGAAAGTGAGAGCCTAATGTATTGGAGGAAAACAAAACTTAGCAACTATTGATTCTTCCATGAAGAACATAACGAATTCAAAATGTATAACGTACAAAAGCAATTTCCTCGGCAATGAAAAAGATATCCTATGAAACGCTTTTTAAGGGAGATTTTTTAAATCTCGATACAAAAGTCTTTTAAATATTAAAGATATCTCCGTCAAGACATTTTCCAAATATACAACATTTACTATCAATTTTTTTAAAAAATCTAATACATTATTAAATAAGCAATAATTCATCATCAATTTTTAAAGCATTGAAATCTCACCCAACTGAAATCCTGAAAAAGAATTTATCGGTATATTTGTATTCGAATCGTGTTTGACGTAAGTAATAAATTGTCGATAAGATATAAACGGTGCATTTATAATGTTGACTAATCATCCTGGAATCGAAACTATTTTCATCAAAAATCAGAAAAGGGGATCTCTCTCTAAACTATAGTTTCGTCATTGCGCTCATCTAATTCAATCTCCTTCTTTCAATAGAACGCTAGGAACTTGTTCCCGCTTTCGAACAGAGCTCGTAACAAAATCACCGCATGTCATGCTAAAGCTGCGGAACACCCCATCGTAACTGTCTCCGCGTAACACCGCGTCAGTCTAGAGCGCCATCGTAGATCTCACTGGTTTAGGAGAGGAGCGAGCAGTCGGGAGAGCAGCAAGCACTGGCGTCGCGGCGGTCGCATCGCACCGTTCACAGCCAAGAGAAGACACGCTTTGGTAGGTGCCCACCCACCCCCGCACCGACCAGGCAACCGTGACGCGAGGGGGTGGAAGCGAGCGTCTAGGAAGAGTGGGGGCGGGAGACCGACGGCGAGATGCCGTAACTCGAGGTGCTTCACGCTCGATAAGGCGGAGATAGGGGTCGCTTATGGCGCGCGCCCGGAAAAAGCGGCGGCGGCGGCAGAGTGAGAGGGGCAGGAAGGCTTGGAGGTGTCCCGGGAGGCCGTGATTAGAGCAGCAATCAGACGCTAGCGCAGTAAACCGCACCGGCCACCGCACCGGCCACAGGCCAACGGGGGTAGGGAGGAATGCAGGTTGCGTTTGTTGGGGGCGGATGGATACGAGGGAAAATAGCTGAGGTGTCTGCAGACGATGACAAAGAGGAGATTCGTTGAAAGGGGTGGGGCGGAAGGCAACAATGAAGAGATGAAAGAGGACTCGAGGATTCCAGGGGGGAGGAAACACGTAGAAGAAGGAAGCGATGCAGCAAGAATAATAAAGTATGGGTAAAATAACACATGGCAGTGAACAAACTGGGATTTTACATCGTACTTCGATAATTTAAAAGATTTTTTAAACCAATGAGGGGATCAATGAAACGTATTAAGAGATTTAGATCCACAAATTATGTGTCTGGGGGAGAAGGAGAAGGCTAAAATTATTTCAAGGAAAAACGACTTAGAATGGAAAGAAATGTTATGCTTTTATAAACGTTTGGTTACCATGGAGTGAAGACGCATTTGAAAACATCTCTTTACTTTGTATGAATTATATGATGTATTTAGTTGGTTTACAACGGGCTTTTCATTTAATGAAACTAATTTTTATGAAATTTGACAATACATTTGACAATACATCATATAATATCCTGGAAAGCCTTTGGGAATTGATGATCAATAGTAACTATAATTCCTATAGTAAGATAAGAAATTTTAAAGAATGGAGTAAAAATCTGATCACATAGAGTTGTATCTTATTTCATAAGAACCACGTTTCTTTGAAGTGCATTGTGATTAATGAACTTTCCAAAGTCTTTTTCTGGAGGATTGTACGTCAGTATTTTCTCCGAAACGAAGATTATTCACTGTGATAAGAATCTAAAGTCACTAAAAAATTTATGGACTAAAGTTGTGAAATAATATTCACCATTCTACATTTATCAGTAGAGAAGACGTAAAAAAACGAGTATGGGATATGCTATAATAGTTTGCTGCAAAATCATAAAAGCAAAAACAGTTATTTAAGAGCATTGAAATAATGACATTAATTTTTGCTTCGCTTTATATATTTTCTGTTCTGACGAGAATATCAAGCTACGAATCGGGATTTTTTTCATATCACACACTCGTCTGTTCGTGGGAATGAGACAAAGGAGTTTTGTTGCATGCATATTGACATTGGTCATTTTTTATATTGTTAAGTGATTGAGCAACCACTTAATGTTACTGTGGAGAAATGTTTGTTTGTAGGAGAGATCTTCGTATGAACATTATGTCTCTATAATTACTCTGTTACGTATGGTAAAGTAGGTTACAAACGTCCTTCTTACTTGTGACTTGCTACTACATCTCTTTATTCATCTGAAGTAATGCCATTGTGGAGAAACTTCGCTGAGTGCCGACAGCGGAAGTAGTGCGTGAATGCAGGAGCTGGGCGCCTGTGACTTCCCACCCCTCCGCCCTGCTCCACGTATCACGTCACCAACCCTTGACCCACGTCGCCGCGGCTACACGTGACGGGACTGCAGGTCGCGCTGCGTAAGCGGCCCCATTTCCCCTCTAATGAGCCCAGGACGGGCCGCAAAGCTTCGGCGTAAAATTGTATACAAACTTCAAACGGACAAGGGTGGAGGGACGTGAGGGGGAGAGTGGGAGTGAGACAAGAAATCGCATTTCCGAGGAGGGTGACGTCGTATGCAAGAGTTGCAATTAGAGCGTTTACTCCAACGAAATCCGAGTAAAATAATGCTATAGAGTGAAACTCGATTTTCGATACAGGCGGTAGTGGTGGATGAATGGCGGGAAATGGAGGGGAAGGAGCAGGAAGGGATGGTGGAGTGGGAGAGCGTTTCAATTTTCCACCCCGAATGGACTGACCGGGATTAGCATATTAACTTACTAGTCGGAGACACGGGTAGACGCACTGGGAGCTCCCACCGCCGCGCCAGAGCACTCTCGTGTTTACATGCGCCATTAAAACGCGAGAGCAAGCGTTCGTAGCAACTCATTTTAAGGCTCTTTGGAATTGCCGAACATCGTATAACTGCTGATAACGGATTTCCAAAGAACGAGAATATCCTTTTCTAACTACAGAGACAGTTGACCCCCTGCACTGTTCGTTGTGCAAGGGAACACCTCGGTCACGTAAAAGCAATTAGAATAGAGCCGTATCAGAGAATATGGAGATGTGTCAGATACGGATTTACGGCCACACAAACCGCGCATGAGGGATATCTACGAGTACCCTCCAAGGGAATAATCTGAAAACATTTACAGTGTACCATCAAAAACAAAAATCCGGGTCATATTACGTAAAAAATAAGATAGTTTCAATTTTGGTCACGAGTTGCGATCTTTACATATTTCCTTTGAAGAAACGGTATAAGTACTGACATTCCATGCTGTGAAATTTTATTTATAAATATTTAGTCAAGAATAAGTAATTTACTTATCATCATGTTAACTAATATGCACTAATATGTTAAAAGCTACCTACTAACCTTATTTTTTAAATTAAAAATTTAAGAACAATATTAGTTAATCAAATGGGTTTTATTTTTCTCACGCAATATTAGGTATACACTTTTAATATCTTGAATATTAATTGGTAGAATAAATAAACTTATTACTCGAACGCGTATTGCACTCGGTATATTCTTTCGAGGTCAACACAACATTCAAGCAGTTTGCAAATACTTCTACCTGAAGAGAAACATTTAATGTTCTCATGAGCAGTTCATCCTGGCATTTCAGCATTATTTCCACGTCGAGTTATGCTAGAAATTAAGCTTAAAAAGTTTCGTAAAAATATACGAGCCTTTAGCAAAAAAATACTTTTTTAGTGCTTTGGAATACATCTTTTAATGGAATAATTCGAAGTTATTTAGCAAAAATTCTTCTACGTCAGGGGCAGAGTACTTTGTAGAGCTCTTGAGAACCCTCACTCTGCATTCCAGTAAGTGCTACTATCACGGTATAAACATGCGTTAGTTGTTTGTAGCAGCTTCTCACGTTGTTCCAGAACATTCTGACCGTATGTCTCTGCCTCAACCCTGCAGTCACGCTTCGAGCACCCGCTTCTTATTTTTTTCCGCCCTCTAGACCCACCGTTCCGCCTTGTACAGGGCAAAATTCCACAAAACGTAGGGAAAGAGCTTCGAGCAAATTGCACGCATTTGTTTTTGTGTCCTACCTACTCTTTCTCCGCCCTCCACCCCTCGCGCTGCGCTTCTCCTTCCCGCTTTCCGCCACCTTTACCACCTACGCTTCTTCGCAGCGAGTTCCTTCAAAGGGCACCGATGAATGTGATGGGGTGGGAGGCGCCTGACAAGTGCATTGAAGGCTTTGTGTTGGGGTCGCTACCATTTCCGCGCCCACCGCAATGCGAGGAGGTGAATGCCGTATTTTCTGTCTTCACACCAAGGGAAGCACAATGGGATCTGCGACTGACCATCGACTAGAAGGGAAAGGAGGAAAGTTTAAGTGAAAGCATTACTGAAGATACGAATTGTTCTTCATATGTCATCAAAATATACAAATAATAAGAATAATTTTATACAAAATTAACATCATTATTATTATTAAACAATTCGTCTGAATACTTATTTAAATAAAACAATTTCATTATTTTCAGACTATTATTTTTTGTTTTAACATAACGTTTTGACTGTGGACATTGTCCTCAGGTGAATAACAAGTTTTACATTACAATACGACAACAAACATTTTAAACATTATTTGATATACATTATTTAACAGATTGTTTTTAAACCTTAAAAAGTTACCTTTAGATAAACATAATAGATTTCGAAAGACAGTGATCTATATTATTTTCACATTATTCTTTATTTATGAGCAGCAAGGAAGAGTTGATTTTAGGAATACCGGTAATTTTTTACAATTTTTGACACCATAACTCCTCCTTAGGAAATATTTTGCCGCAATATCCTTCATGGAACTTGGAAATATGAAAATAATAATTTAAATAATTTAGTTAGTAAAACAAAACAAAGTAACTTACTTTCATTAAAAATTATTCGCACAATTTCCACGGGTACAAAGAAATTTCGTAGCATAAAAATACAAAATCCATCGGATCATAACGTTCAAGTATGTTGTACACTATTTCACTTTCAAATAATTCATGTAAATAATTAACAATTGATACGATAAAAATATTTAACACAGTCATTTACCGCATTTATGTACTGATTATACATTTTTAGGAACAAAGAAATACGAAAAAAGAAGCATGAAGGCATTTAACTTCAAAGCTTTGTGAGACGGAGCACCCTCCTATCGCAACGCGGCTTCGGTCGTCGGGGCTAGGTCGCATCCACGCCTAAGCGCCTGCGGCAGGGGCAACCCCGTCTAACAGCTAATTGGTGGTGCGGCGCAGGTGCGACGCCTGCGGGAGGGTAGGAACGCCAGGTCGGTGGCGTGTGGTGGGGGAGCCCGCGACAAGAGGAAGAGATTAAGTACGGGCCTCCGATTCTCCTTAGACAGCTCTTTCGGCACCAGCGCCGAGGCTAACGAGGCAAATGAGGATTCGTTCCGATGCATCAGCAGTCACCGCCTCACTCCGACTTTCAACCCTCCTCTTCTCCTCAACACCTCTTTTCCTCCGCTATCTTCGAATCCACCACCATTCGAGAAGATTTACTTCACTTCCGACACAGCTCAGTAACACGCGAATGGCGCAATTATTTCCTCTGAACTCTTCTGTGATCGAGATATCGACACAAATCGATTTAAGCGATCAATGAAGGAGCGGATTGCCGGCGTCGCGTGTCTGTTGCCCCAAAACCTCTCGTTTCTCAAACTTTTTTCTATCTGAAGATAGTTTTCTTGGCTTGTGCCGTCAAGTGATCTGCACCGCAGATTTCACGAACTGGTACAAAGCTTTTCATCATTGGCGAGTGAAGAATTTATTATCATCATTTCAATAGGCATTATTTTTATTTATTTATAGGATTTATATTAATCGACAATGATCAAATATCTTCAATTCTTTGTAAATTAGGACCCTAAAAATCTGTTCTTAGTTCTTTATAATGTCTGGTGTCATGTGAATGTATATGTGTGTAATAGATTTTGTCTTTACGAAAACTCGCTAAAAAAATGATGGATCAAAATTGAATTATTCCTTATCATTTCTTAAACCCTGTACATTCACGTAACGGAGACCTAGAACAAGGAAGCTTTTTAGCTACTCCAAAATGATTTTGTTTCATTATGCCACCATTCACTGTTAACCATGAAGAAATTTTACTAAAAACTTCTAACATTTATTTTTTACTAGCCAATGAAATTCGTGATAAGACCAATGATTGTTATTTGGGAGATAGGACGTTAATGATTTTAATTTTCTTATCACTCTTTACGATTACATTTAAAAAATGTGATGAAAATGTTTACATTAATGTTTTAAACTCAAAGTTGATCGTTTTGAGCTGATATTGATGGTTCAAGCTGGTATTATAATTACGTAAACGATAGTGTTAAGAACGGTCGCCCAAATGCAATTCTGCGTTTAGATCACTATAAAACTTAATTATCGTCGTGTGAACTACGAAGAAAATCATATTTTGATTTATTTTACCATCGTAGTCAATCTAGTGAACTACGCCAACAGTAATTTGCCTTACATCTCTGGACCTACGATAAATCGGTTACACCTCTTTCAATGCGACGAAACGACAATGTGCCAGTTTCTGCTACTGCACGAGCAAATGGGCGTCGACTAACACGTTTACCAAAGGAGACAACTTTCACTAAACACGTAATGGTGGTTTTAATCAGTCATAAGAGTCATTTTAAGCAACCGTGAAGAAGACAACTGTAAGGATGCGCTTATCACCTCTCTTCTACATTTTTGTGTGTTTGACATGTAACCTATTGCATATGCGACGTTTTAGTAGGCCAATATCTGTGAAACAGTTTTATTTTAATATAGCGTACAATTTATAACTGTTGTTCTTATGTGAAATAAATTCATTGATTAGTTCAACCACATCTTACAACGCCTCATGATTTGTCAGAAATAATTATCTTTTTATTCGGAATTAGTATTTTCTTATGTCCTAATAATCGCAGTTTCAGTTCTGTTTTATGATTGCTCTTTCCACAAATACAGTCCCGTATCAGTTTTCTATACATTTTTAGGAATTACTTCTATTGAATTTGTCCTGTTGTTCTATTACATTTGTGTGAGTTTGCTTTATTACTACATGTCAAGTTCGCTATCGCGAAAATATCCTCTGGGGTTTCACACCCCACCATCCACGTCCCGCCTCATCAACTGGACAACTCACGCGAACTCGCGCAAGTTAGCCACCCCAATTTACAAATTAATTGCCATTCAATTAAACTACGCGTCACTGCTTCAATGTCCATTTAATATTCCTGTCCACGCTCGTGACGTTGAATATCACTTAAGAACAAATTTGGCAGTTACAAATCCAAAGGAGAAAACATTTTCCGGTATGGGGAGGTGGGGAACTTAACGTTTGAAGAGTGATAAAACTGACAATAATTCCTTAGTAAGATTTGATTTATTTTTGTAATCATCTTTGGTAATCAGTATTTGATACTAAAGTCTATTGAGGAACATTAAAATTGTAATTAAATTATTTAAAAAAATGTATGAAAGGTTTCAATCCCCAATAGGGGCGGGGCGGCAAGAAGGGATATGCCAAAACCAATCCACTACTTCTGATAAAATTCGCATCATTTCGCATCGATCAATTCACACTTTCAACATCACTGTCGCTGTTCTCTCTTGACGATCTGTTGTTGTTTTTTGTCACTCTCGTCTTTTTAACCGCTGTTTTCTTAGTTTTCTTTAGATCTTCCATCTCTTTTACCCCATATCCCATCTTGCCTCTCATACTTATCTCAATCTTTAAAAATATTTAAAAATAACTGTGCATTACAGAGATAAACAAGCGCTTGTCTGCAGGCGTATTCACTGACACGCGGGAATAACTTAACACTAAGTCTAAATTATTGTTATTTAAGTAAGAGACATGATTTAACTGCGATGAAAAAATTAGTAGCAAACTGTCAAAAACATTTTTCGGAAAACAAATAAAATATGTGGTTTCGCCGCTCAGTCACTTCACATACTAGTAGCTATCAAGGCGGTGTGGGGTGATGCGCTAGAACGATCGTAATTGGTGCATTAGTTCGCCTTGTAAGACCGGTACCCTGTCTTGCCCACCAGTCTGTCTTGCCCTCCCATCCCCCGAGTCAACTCGTCAATATCTGCCTTGCTTCGTTTACCTGTAGTTACAATGAAGTGGAACATTGTTTGAAAACTGTATTGAATTTGATTTATCTCTTATGCATAAGACAAGTAATCATGCCAATTTTTTCTTAGTATTCGGTGAACTAATGAAAATCTATGATTACTACATTCAATATTAGAGCGCCAGTCCGTAGATCTGAAATATATTCTCGAAGGTACATATCTGAAATTTTAAGCTGAAATATAAAAATTTGGAAGTGAATCTTCAATTACCTAAACATGAGAATATTTATTGTTATGAGATTATAATGATTATATTTTTAATCGATTTAAATTAGGTTGTTATGAAATGTAATGGAATTTCAACAGTTTGAGCCGAAAATCGTCCCACGTTGACGTTCGGAATTTCCTGATTTATGAAATCACAATCTCTTTTAATTGCCTCTGATATATGAATGCATACTAATAAACCAATCCTCTTTCAAAAATTTAATTATATTTTATGAATCTGCTATTAACGATGAAATCGGAACTGGAGGTTTAGTAGTTGAGAATCCAATGCACATTAATGATTTTGTGGCCGTGAATAATACTTTTTTAATTTAGAATATTATACGTCAAGTTTTATATGCTCTGATATATCAATATCCTAGAATTTATAAATCAATTTGGCATTTGTAAAAACTGATTTATTGCAAATTCTAAGATTTATGAGAAGTCTACAGGCGAAATAAGTGGATTTGTATTGTTATCTTGTTTTATTTACCTGCGTTAAAATATTTATTCCGTGCTTTCATGTACAATCATATTGATGTATATTGCATAATACTGGAACAGTAGTACGTTTAAGTACGAAGGAAGTTTTATCATAATACAGACGTATGTATCGTAGCAGATAATAAAATGGCATACCAAAAAACCTCAGAACAGAATAACGACTTGCAAGATAACGATCGAAAAAGATAAATCCAGATTACTGACGCCACTGAGTACGGTAGCGCCGAAGGCAATGCATGCGAAAACACGTGTTTTAATACAGATTAAGTTCATTTTGAAGTGTAATAGCGAACAACCTCGTCCACTAACAACAGAATAACAACGTCCGTGATAGCGTCGGTCACAAAGATGTTTCGCTTTACTGCCTCCACAGTGACAGTGTGTTTGGTGAGGGTAGGCGGCGTTGGAGAGAGCCATTCCATGGGCGCGTGCGTGTCTTCGTGCGGTTGCCATGGGCGAGAGGGGGTGCGAGGAAACGAAGCAGTGGCGAGGAGGTTAACGAGGGGCGCTGACGCGATTGCGGCACGACGACGACGGCGGTGGCGGCGGTGGCTGCGGCGGAAACGACGCGGTGGCGGCGAAGACCACGACTCGCGACGGTGCGGGAAGACTTTACGTGCGTTCTGGGAACCGCAACGCGGACCACCAACGGCCGTCGGCGTCGTCGTAACGCCCTCTCGCGTGCTGCCACGGCCTCCGGCGCGCCGCCGTGCCGCCGTGCCGCCGCGCCGTTCTCTTAACTCTACCGCCACCATCACCATTCCCTTGGCGCCGTCGTCGAGCCGATTGTTTTGCCACCTAGGTCGCGGCACCCCAGATTTCTTCAGATTCCTTCCAAGACCTAAATTCTGCCGTACGAAAGTGTCATCCGAGTCTCCTAAATATTCAATATATCCACTCACTAATTGTATAAACCGTGTCCTGCATAACCTACTCCCGTCTCGATTCGAAACTCCCAGACATGTCCATTTAATATTCTTATTATAGTACCTTGCGGTACTATCTAGGTGATGGCGCTCTCAGATAAAATATTTCGTAACAGTGCGTCAGATACCGCTTTGCGACAACAATTCCTATGTTTTAGACAAATTTCAGACGTTTCATACAATTTATCGTATCATATCACCTTCAAATATAGAGAGATCACCGTTGAAAATACCACGATGTTCGTGGGAGAACATTTTAAGTCGCAAGTGTACCTCAACGCCAACACAACGCTGTTCTCTCTTTCATGGCCACATCCCAAAAAGCCGTGTTCGTTGATGGCGTCTGGAGGCGGAGGCAAAGCGCTGGAGTTGCACGGGCGACCTCAATTACTTCCCTCGAATCGCGCACCTAGAAAACCTAGAGGGCGAGGTAACGCCACCCCAGGCCTCTTCCGGTTCCACGAGTCTCTTTCTAGTGGTGAACGCGAACGGTTATTTGGCAGTCAAGGAAAGAAAAGTGTATGCAGATTTGTGAGTCGGACAAAGATATGGTAGATGGGTTGATGATGGGTGGAGTGAATGGTATTTTTCGTGAAACTTTTCTCGTTAGGAGGACAATCAAGCGCGGCGAAAAATATTCGTGAGAGTAAATAATCCTAATATTTTTGCCTTTTTAGTGAGATATTGCGTGTTGTAGTGACGTAGAGTTTACGTCAAAACATAGCTGTTACAACATTTTAGATATGATTCCTACCGTGAATTCGTGGGCAACCTTGTTCTTCTTGGCACACCCTTGCTCCGAAAATATAATTTACCTTGTGAGCAAACGACTCCCAGAATCGTGGTAAATTTTATACAACATATAGCTGCTCACGATTTAAAAATACTACCCTCTCATTTTACACTCTAATACTGTTTCTGACTATTGGCAGCGTTATCATTCTAATTGACTCTTTTATAAGCTGAAGAGGGAATGCATCTTTTAAAGTGATTAAGCGAATGATAGGCGAGATAAAATTCAAATCAAAAATGGTATATTGTTATGTTAATTTCTTTTAACATAGATATGTGTGTGATACGATGAAGCGATACCCCAATAATTAAATGTTAGTTTTTTATGTACAGGTTTACTTGCTACGTATTTTTGTCTCCACGAAAATATAAATTTTGTATTTAAATTTAAGGTATCTTAACAATAATTGACAGATAATATCAACTTTTAAAACATGGTTAGACAATTACGTGTGTTGTTAGTAAGATCGTATTATGCAATTTAGAAGTATGCAGAGAACTATTATAAAAGCCTATAAAAGTTTGTGGGGTTAAAGAATGAACTAAGAACATACAACCTTACTATTGATTCCAGGAAAATAAAAAGACTTATTTCGACATGCCTATCTCGCGCCCAATTAATGAGAAAAAATGCTTATGAGGCACTGATTTTTCTCTTTCAACTCCTGTTCTTTCTTACTCATTTCCTCACAATAAGGTTAGATGGAAGATGAAATAAATACATTTCTCTTCGTAATCATTTTTCTCCTCAACCATTTTTCATTCAAAAAATTTACGAATGAAAAAAAATACTTTCTCGAAAACACAGACGATAGTTTCTTGAATAATTTTGGCATACACACTGTGGTAGAAGTCACTTCTAGGCACGGGCTGAGCGGGCACCCTTGCTGCGGATCCCAAATCCTTGGGGGCCACAAAAAGCATTCAAACGTTTAGGTATTAATATTTCTAATCAGCATTTTTTTTGAAACTGTTACATTATATAAATAATTTTATTCTTTAACACACAAAGATTTATCCTATATTTAACAAAAAAATAAAATCAATAATATTTTCAACACTCCAGATTATTTTTTCACTAAAGGTAAAAATAAAATTTAATTTCAGTTTTTGCTACTTTTTATGATTTTACTTTTTAAAAAACATTTTACTTGCATAAAGAAAAATTCTTTTTGAAGGGTTAAAATAAATTATGGAAAATCTATGGACAAAAGTTTAGAGACAATTTAGTTTCAACTCTCTTAATATTTTTTCCCCACTACAACTATCTTGAATTATTATCTCGGGTTCAACTAGTATTTTATATTTCTATGACGTGTATGTCCCAATTAATGAATCGTCTCCAAAGTTGTGTAGCAAGCAACAACAATTTCCATTGTTTAAAGGTTATGAGAACGTAATTTTTTTAACGATCATTTGCCGACGTCGGGATGCACCTTCTAATATATTGGTGCTGCTTTTTACATTACTCAAAATTAATTAAAAGTAATTTTGTCTTGAACATTTACATTGCCATCCGAGCAAAGCGAGGCATCCAGATATTTCTTTACTACATATGTTGCTGGAACCTTGGGTTCTTATAATATTAATTTTCATTTGTGTATCTTTTGTTATCATTATTGTAATCTGTGATATGAAAAAAATGTAGTTACATAACTATGTAAGTGAATTATTCACCCAGGAAAGCATAAATATAAATGCACTGAAATTTAGATGATAAAAATCTTTGAAAAATATCTTACGTCCCGTGTTAGCATCTTCGCTTGCAAGTTGCCTGAGAAGACGCTGGGGAAGCCTGCATGGCCGCCGCAAGAGCTGCTCTTGTGAGACTTCTGGACTCGGGTGTCCTGCGATTGTGGTTCGTATTTCCTCACTTCCTTCCCTTTCCAGGCGCACGAACGACACTGAGGTCACGGAGTACGGGTCAACTCACGTCCCCAAGAAGCGGATGGCTCGATGAAATACACAGTCTATAGAGAACTCTTGGAAGAGTGAAAGACGAGTCTGAAGTTAAGATTAATATTTTGATGGTATTTTTGATTTATTATTAAGTCGTTTTTCGGGGAATCTATATATGTATCTAGAACTGTCCAGCTCGACGGCAATATCGTAAAATGATCAAATAATAATAATAATAATAATAATAATAATAATAATAATAATAATAATAATAATGCCTTTATTATGTCGAGATTCAGCTCTAGTGTGACCAAGTAAGAAAATAAAATATACAATTCATACAGAAGTAAAGAAAATAGGAGCATTATTTTCATTGAAGTAACGGATGCGTAATAATTGTGATTGAAAATTTTGGATTATATACTAGAAGTATATGTATTTTTTATAAGAAATTTTCTCGAAAATAGGTGCAATTGACCCTTCAAAATACGGGTTACAACACACCACAACTTTTTCAACATGTGTTGGTACAAGAACGAAGGTTCGGAAAAGTCACAGCAAAGTTATATACTCATAATATACGAATAAAAATTTTTCTGACGTACCTTTTATTTTTTAAGGTCTGATATTTCTTAGTTCATGATTGATTTGATACTTGTGTTATTGTTCCTATAATAAATTATTTTAATATGAAGTTTAATTAAAATATTTTTTCTGTCTGATTTCACTCATAAGAGCTTCCATGTTAGCATTTCTCCAATGAAATGAATCAGTATAACTCAAAATGTTACATGCAAACTATTTTCTGGGTAATATTTTACACTTACTTATATAACTATGAGAACGAAAAGTTTTACTTCCATCTATCGGAATAAGAACTTTCAGAGATTAGATAGGATGCTCTGAAGCAAAATATGACGATTAAAGAGTCCATAATTTGGAAACACAGACAACCCATGATATGCACATAATGCCTCTGTAGAATTAAAACATGTGTAATTTTTTCTTTAACTCAATTTGAGTCTAGTCTCGGGTGGGGAAAATTTATTATTTTTATAACAACAAAGAAATTTTCAGTTAAAACAAGAACGAAATATATATTTTTTTGGTGACTACTTTTAAATTTTATTAGCAATGCTTTATGATATGAAGGTAAAATCTTGTTATGTTTGCCTCATTATGCATTTTTACCTTTGAAGATAGATGTTAAGATCTGTGTTTTGTTATTAATATTCCATTAATATCATTATAATCAATAATTTATATTAAATCACTGCGTCAGTAACACCTGTGTAGCTAAATGTTTTGTTTATAAAGTCTTCTAATATTACGAAGAGAATAAAAATTAAAAGCATCTGTGTTGAATGAATGAAATCGTATCAGAATTACTTGTATTAGAGGTCTTAGAACAGCATAAACTGCTCAGTGAACACCGCTTTTCAGCACCACTTCGTGACGTCGCACAGTGGAGTATATTGAGGCGAAACTTGGCCAAAAGAATTTTACCTCGTGAATTTGATGGATTATGGTGAATTATCGTTTAAAAGTATATAAACAAATGTCACGTTAAATGTATTTTGATTCGAGAGGTTATATATCAAATCTATATAAACAATTAAAAAGGAGCTCGATATACATTTTCTTAACATGGACATAATATATTTTTATATACTTAAAAAAGATTTTTCGACATAATTCACAAAATGTACTGAGTAAAGTACTTTTGGCCAGGTTCCGCGTCGATATACTCCACTGTGTGGAGACTGGAAGAGGAGTTGAAAAGATGCATTCACAAGCCCCGTTTATGTGCCCCTTAATGACGGGGACGACAAGGGTGAAGGAGGATGAGAGAAAGAATGGAAACCACCAGATTCTACATTTATACACCAGTACAGGGCCTTTCTTTTCTGAAAAATGACTCAATGAATAAGTGCAATGACGTATGTAGTTGAGGCGAAGAACAAGATAAATCGTCGTCACATCGTTGCGGTCTGCTCCGAACACAACTCCCCACCGCTACGCGCACTATGTCAACACTCCAAAGGAGCATCCAACAACGACGCAGCGCCCTCACAGCCAACAAGCGAAGGACGGGGTGGCGTGCGCACGCATTCGCTTCCTGCCAGGCGGATCTCTGTCTGACTCAAGGGTTGCTGAAGCAGCTCCCAAGGGCAGCGAACGGCGTGCGTATCATGCTTTCGGCCCACGCACGCGACGTTATGCACCGCGCTGCCGTTCTCCATTGCTCAAGGAAAAGGCCATTGTGGAGAGATTACGACGCAACACGCTGGATCAATGTGTGTTTGCGAGACATGGAGATACGTTTACCACTTCTCTTCAATGGATTCTCTACCTCACTAAACTTAAAACACTAAAGAGACTCTGAGAGTGTGTTGACGTCACAGTTCCAAATAAAATGTATAATGTATGTGTTACGAATCGAAGCATAAGAGCAAAACCATGATGTTTGCTACTAAGGGGAATGTTCTTCCGAAAATTTAAAAGAACATATATCTACGGTCATTAAAGGAAATATTTCATTACACCTGTACGTCAATGACAAAAATATGAATTTCCATTCCCACTTCAATATGTATTCTTCAACGCGTTGTCGAAGGACCTCTCCCAGTTCAGAAATATTACCCCCTATACCAAGACCATTAAAATCTTAGATGATTTTGACGGTGTGAAGGAACCAACAAAATGTATTATTTAAGTCATCATTTTCCTCTTTCACAGTGTTATGTTTCATCCAAAAATGATCCAATGTTTTTAGGTTCGTTTTGTTAACAAACACACCGATCCAAGTCAAATGAATACACACACAAATTCAGTATTCATACTAGTATGATAAATTCATCCGATCTCGACTGTGTCCTTTTCCAAGTAACCTATTTCGCTGGTAAATTGATGTATTCTGCTTATTGAAAGATACGACCAGAAAATGTTTTTGAGAAATGTTCGAACCCTGTTTTATCTTACAATAGATGTGTGGAAGCGTAAAGCAACAATTCTCTTTGCGAATGATGCCAGCTCTAAGAGCGATAGAGAAACAAGCTCACTTCAACACTGTCGTTATTCTCGAGTCGAGGTCTGCAACCTTCCCGTAAACGACACTCGGAAGCTCATTACCAACCTCTTCATAGAGCCTGATCTACAAAGGCATTTTGTTTCGAATCACTGTTTATCTAAAAAACTAATATCACTACTTTGCATGAGGAAAATGGTAATTGAATTTCAAAGCACGTAACCCGAAAACTCCAACGCCGTTCTACCGCCACCCCTCTCACGCCCGAAACCCGAGCTCGCTAATTATGAGACCGAGTCTTGAGATGAGGCTCATTTCCGTGTGGCCTATCTGATCGTTCTCGACGGGGTTGGGGTACCACATACCTGGGGGTGAGGAAGCGGGTTTTCGCTGGAAAAGACCTTGGAACTGATGTGGAGGTAAACGATTCAAACTCACAAGATATTGATGGCGATTAGGAAACAGAAATATGGAGGGTAAACAGTCGATGATTTTATTACAAAATACAAATCCTGAAACTAGCCGAGCTCCTTAAATATGAAACGTAAAATGATATTCGTGAGTGATGGAAACAGTGTAGAAACGTCTGGTAATAGAAAATTCGTGAGTGTAAGGCTAGGGCTTTGCCAGGTTTTTGGGTAAGGGGACCCAAGGTCTTGACCTATTAGAGGAAAAAATATATATCATCTCATCTCTGGAATAAGTGTACTGAAATGTGACTTATACCCATCAGAAAGCTCTCAGCTCGTGGAGTTCATGATATATTCTACCGACGTGGATTGCACACGGTAACAAAAAGCAAGAGTAGTAGCGATATTTCCTCACAGACTATATTTTAAATGAGATATTACAAATTATAAAATATATCTTAACTACATACGTGAATTTATAGGCCACATGTGTAATTTATACCCGGGAAATTTGAATGGCATTCATGTTTTTTTTAATTTTATCTTCTATGTTTTGTATTTTAAAGAGCCTTTAATTTTGTTTTGTTTTTAACATTCGGGGGCGGGGGATTAAGTGTCCTTCGCTGCTCCACCCTCAAATACGCCCATGACGCGAAGGTACAGAGATGCTGATGACGGAGGAATTCGTTCGAAGAGATTTCGTTGGTAGTCAAAGTAGTTGACATGAATGGAAGCGAGGAAGCGATGGTGGTAGAGGCGTGTAGATGTTGACGGGAGTAGTGGTAGTGGCGGTGGCGTTGGTAGGTCATATACGCCACATCTCGCGAAATCGCAGTGCGGATGAAACACGCGGTTGGTAGCACTGGAGCACGTACGCTGTGCTTTTGTCGACAAGGCGTTCAGTTCTCTCAGTGGCATGACACTTGGCAAGCCTCACACAAAGCCTTTTATCCCGTAGCCTCGGGACATGGGAACTTTACGAATTCTACTGTCTCGGTGCACCAGTGATAATGAAGCCATTTGTGGTGGGATGTGTGTTGTGCTCGTTCCCCGTTTCACGAATGTGAAATACTCTTAATTCTGCTCACTTCATGGAGGCAGTTTTCAAAAAGTCACATTTCGTCTAGTTGGTTTGTTGGCGAGGGGCAGTGATAAGACAATCAGTTTTTCAATGCATTGCGAAATACATATGAACAGACGGATTAAACATCCAAAATGTGATTGTTGTTATAATATGAACGTTTTACATAAGAAATGCATACTTTAACAATCAACTGCGAGGTCTGATGAATTATTTCTTTTCAAATAAACTTACAGTCATTAGCGTCTTAGACGTTGTTTTTTTTATATTTTTCGAGAAACTGGAACAATCTAGTAATCGTCATTATTGGTATTGTCTTCGAAGAGAACGTAATTTTTCACTAACGTAATTTTGTAAAAGAAGTTCTTTATTATTCTGTTCACATGAGAATTGACTGCAATTGAATTATAATTTGTCTTGATCAACAATCAGGAAAAATTTTAAAAGGAAAGAAACCAGCATATCAACAAAACAATCTAGTGATAAACATGAAATATTCCCAAGATTTTCGAATAGCTTATTCTTCGGATAATACATTTCTACCATCGGTAACAAATTCTCTCATCAATTATTTGGCTTTTGTATTTTATTAGTCGTGAAAGTAAATTATGATATTGTATTAAAATTTACAAAATCAGAAAATACTTTGTAATATATTTATGTTACTAAACTTGGACTTGTACTATGACACTAAAACACTGTGAGAATGAAACACTAATTACATTTGTTAAATTACCGAGTTATTTATAAATACACTTACAACATTATAAGTACATGAACATCTACAGTACATACCAAAGATAGTGCTTTGTGCGATTATTAAGACGAACACTGATTGAGACAAAGGATAAATACCAACAGTTTGAAGAGTATGTAAAAAGAAGAATTATGATGATCAGATCATTGTATGTACAAAATAGATAAGTCGGCTGGAACGGGCAACACTTCAATAGTGGCTGAGATCCACAGCGTTAAGAACTTAAACGCATAAGAGATGAAGTGTAGAGGTAATAATGAGAATATGAGATAAGCAGATGAAGAATCTCGTATTGCGCATGCGATGTAGACAAGGAGGCTTTCCGGTCTAAGACAATAAAAATTAATTAATTAATTAAATTAAAAAAGTACATACTAACGTGTTACATAATACGTGAACATACATACTGCCTCGCCACATTTCTGAAGAAAGCAACCTCCGACAAGCGCATCGAGGCACATCCACGGACTTCGATGATCCGTAAAACGACTGTTCGGCAAGCACCGTCAGTTGGATGGCCGCTCACCCTTTCAGCCAACCCTTTACAGCACCCTCTGCCCTTGTACATCGGGCATGGGCACCCACAATGTGGCGCGTGTCAGTCCGTCACGCAACGAGCAGACGCGCTGTCACCCGCCAACGTTCGCCATCACCTGTTCCTGACGAACGACGCGCTTTCAAATTGAATTTGTCCTCTGGTGCACATATTTCAGTCGGCGACATACGATGTGCGAACGGTGAAGGTTCGAACCCTGATGGATCAGTGGGGGAGTCTGGGCCGATTATGCACGCTTCCCGCTCGGGAAGGGTGATGGGAGAATAAGGGTGCGTGCCGGGGAAGGAAAGGAAATGAGTGACTCATGATGTACTTCAGCATACTTTATGAGGCTTCTGCTCGTATCCTTTATCTCTCTCACATTTTGTTGCAAACTCTCTCTCACTGACTTAAATAGAACATGCGTGAAGATGGCATAGTTAACACGCGTTAAATAGAGTAGTGAAGGACAGCACGTAAAGCATTTTTTAAATTATTATTTTCAACTCTTCAAGTTAATTCTGTTTACGTCTAGAATTATCCTGAGGTAATTTCCGTATTCCACAATTTCATCTCAACTCCCCTGTAGCTAAAGGGTTAGCGTGGTCGCTCACGACGAAATATCTCTGGGTTCAATTCCCGGCGAGGAGAAAGAATTGGTAGCTCTTCATATTAATGTTTCAATTCATAGAGCTGTAACGACTGTAAAGTGCTTCTTCTATCCACCTCCTACACCTCCACGTGGCGGGTTAACCGGTCTACCTACTAACTAACACTTACACCCACCTCCTTCCTCCTATCGCTCCATTTAGATAAGCTTCAATAGCACGCTACATGTCCCATTTACAAATACTACAATTTTTTAAAAATCAAAATTCATTAGAAAGGACAAATTGAAAACTTTTTTTTTAACATTCAGCCTTTACCTACTGCTCAGGAAGAAATAACAAAAATTAGTCCATTTTTTAATGGTATTAGACTGAGAACCAAACCCAGCTATTGAGTTAATTTTTTGTCATGCATTGTTTAGCACGTGGATCTTTCATATAAGAAAAAAAACCTTTGAAAGAATGTTTGGAAAGGAGACATGTTCGGTAGGTGGGAGGAGGTACATTTAAACATTATAAATGATTATCATAATTAAATTATTGAACGTGAATTTAATAGACTCTCCTTGAATTATGGTATTTATTATCCATTTTCAATGTAATTCAAAAATGTTATACTAGGAAAACGTCAAAAACCCTCTTAACTCCTTTGTTGAGGATAATAATAAATTTATTGTAGAAAAAGCAGGTACAAACTGCGTATGACCACATAGATGACAATAAAATAATTTACTCTCCGCAAGCAAGCAAGCAAGCAAGCAAGCAAGCAAGCAAGGGACCTTCCCATCAATTCCGATCAAGGGCCTGTAAAAAATACGTCTCTACCCGAAGGAAAACCAGAGAAAAACCCGGACCAGGATGTATATGTAATATGGACGATGAAACTATGGATATGCGACTTTTAAAATATTAGAGTTGCTATAACGTAACGAATTTTAATCTTGGAAA
This sequence comes from Laupala kohalensis, assembly GCA_002313205.1. Taxonomy (NCBI): domain Eukaryota; kingdom Metazoa; phylum Arthropoda; class Insecta; order Orthoptera; family Trigonidiidae; genus Laupala; species Laupala kohalensis. The sequence goes on from NNCF01128023.1 coordinate 85,516, forward strand.
TGGGTGGTAGAATAAATTAGTCGTAATTCGGTATGAAAATGATGATTTATAGTTTAGGTCCTGTGGCTAGTTTGACTTTGACATCACATTATTTTGGCGAGTATCGATGAGAAAGTAACTTTAGTTATTTAGAGAACTTTCCAATTACGTTCAAGAAAGTTTCAAGATTGTTTTTAATAAGTTTTCGTAATCAGAGGTATGAATCTCCTACTCGCCGAACATGCGTGCTTTGCTCTAGCAGTGTCATTCGGTCAGTGCTATCCTCTCGAAATGCCAGATGGATCTTACACTTGTGTGAACAAACAACGGCAGTGAGCGTTCATCATGACATAACAGCAAAGGCGATGTTAGACAAGGGAGAAACCATGGTCATCTCTGTGTGTGCGCACCCGAATAAACATGATGACAGGTAGTGGACGACAGAGAACACTGAGGGCAAGATAGGACGAGAAGGAGAACACGGGAGGTTGTATCTTTCCATAAGTGCACTCCTCAAAGCGTGGTCGTACTTTTCAAAATCAAAGTACTGAGAGAGATAATTTTGTATGAGGAATTCAGTAATACTACAAAAAAACATTCCTTCCGTATGGTATTTTTATTTATGCTTCATTTATCTTGTCATATCCTACAGAGGTTTAAAAAGAAATAATTTCCTCGAAATATTGGTGAACTGAAAATACGTCATTTTGTCCAAAATGTATATACCATTCGCTAGCAATTTCCAAAGAAGAAAATGTGTTTATTGCATGTTCATCCGAACACGTTACTTCTGGAGAGGCATTAGGGAACACTGGAATGTATCGGATATACAGTTATCTTACTGTAGCAATTTAACGATTAATTATTCATTTGTTTAACATAATCAGCTTTCTTCTGCCGTAACATATATAAAGCTTCTTCATCTCCTCGATAATGGACAGGAGAGTGAGAGAAAGATAGAATTGGTACAGCGGGTTGCGTTACGGCGCCGAAAATTTGGGTTGTTACAAACCACAGTCTATACGTTGTTTCTGTTGTTGTTGTTGTTGTTATTATTATTATCATCAATAGTATTAATGTTGAGCTCGGAATATCAATTGGGAATGATATTCATACTTTTTAAACCCTTCGGGAGATATCGTTGATTTCTGTTTAATATTATGAATGTGTTATGTCAACTTGTTGAAGATTATCCTTTCTTTGTTAATGCATAGTATAACTTTTTTTTAAATTGATAGCTTAAAGATAGTATTTCTTTTGTTTGTGCTTGAACTAAATGCTAAGTTTCAGATAGCTGGAGGTAAAACATGAAAAATATGAGATAATTATTGTGATAATGGACATCTTTGGATTGTGAAATTTGAACTATCTTTTTCTACTCCTAAATGAAAAAATTAATTACTTTCGGTTAGTTAGTTAGTTAGTTATTTTTTATTTGATCCTTACATGCATTGTTGATAAAAATACTGCAACGGACAATATGTCCTCACTAAGGTGATTCGGAATCGTTTATGTTTTCTCTGTAAAACTAATTCACCGTAACATAGTTTTTTGAACTAATAAAAGCGTCCTCTATTACCCATATTTCGCGCATAATATTAATAACTAAAACGACAAAATATTGGAGAATAATTTGTTAAGATGAAAACTGTACCCTACAGAAATGAGGAAATTGCTTGGAGACGTGACTATTCCAACCCAATGGCTTAATGCAATGCATTGCATGCACTCCAGCGTTTGCAGATATTCGTCGACACCAGTGGGTTTGAAACTATTCCCGAACGAACACGTGGATTCAGTTAGTTATGAACTTCACACAAACCAACACAGTCACAAAGCAATACTATAGCAGATACGCGTTATTATTGTTGATGCTCAGTGTTTTGAAATCAAAACTGAGGGTTCGAGTTAATGCTGACGATAGTAATAGTCTAGCAGGAGTATAATTTTTAATGTTGATGAGCGAGATTTGTATGAGAGTCTGAAGGACTGTACATACATCCATACTTTAGGCTATAATCTCTATCCATGAGCGATCAACCTAGACAATTATTCGGGTATTTAATGACTAGTAATTCAGATGGTAAATGCAAATGTATTATACAACATTATGTTCGCGAGCACTGCAGACTCTCAAACGTAATTCTAAAGGGATTTAAATCAACGACAAATACTCTAACAAAAAGTTTCACTTTTAATACTTCCCGTAAGGGAAAGCATACTCCTTAAAAAATTTGAAGATAACTTGTTATCGATGAAAATAAAAAAAACCCTCGAATTAAACTAAAATTCGAGTTAGAGCAAATAATATGCTTCTGGTGTAAGTATATCAAAATAGTTATTCTCCAGTTATCCTGTAATTACCTCACATTTAGCAATCTATTTTTCTTTATATTATGAGCACTTACGTTGTACATTTGGTGAAATGAAATATTTCACGATACAAGAAATTTTTGGTTTGAGGTTCAGTTCTCAAAATGATTTATCGTTTCATCAACGAAATAAATAACAAAGGAGGCTTTGGCGGTTGTTTTCAATTTTCTGTTATTTGGTTTCTTGTGTTAGAGAGACCGTAGAGATATCTCAACTAACGGGTTACCGCGAAAACATACTTTACTGATGACAAGAATTTATGTTTTCGATGTTTTAAAGACTTGACTAATTATGGATTAAATAAGTTTTTGTGAAAGCAATAACATCTAATAACCAAGATGAAATAGAAAATTGCTGGCACCAAGGCTTTTTTCTACTAAACAGTGTAAAGTATAATGTTTCTAAAGTGTAATTCCGTAAAAATTATTAAATTTTCAAATATTATTAACATTACATTATCTTCATTGAATCGGGGAGTAGTTCATGGACCTTTCATAAGTTTCGATTCATCTTAAGTCTGTTTCATGCTATTCAATCAAACTCATACTCTTTTTACACTGTTTCATTCGATTTGCTATATCACTGTAGCGAACCCGAAAACATTCGGCAATGAGACTTCGGTTTACGAACAAATGAATTACGTATTCATGTGTCAAACAGTTGAAGGAAAACCACTCCTCGCAAGTAGAATATGACTTGTTTTCTCTTGTAAGATGGCAGAATTCAAGGAATGAACGAGGAGAATTATTCATGGGAAATATCTGTTAGATTTTACCGAAGTGGAATCAAGAGGAATTAAAATAGATTATTTACTGAAGCAAAAGAGGTAACGTGAAGTTAGCATGGGTACACGACCTAATTAAGGATGAGGTTATCTAAGACAGCGAATTCTGCAATGTTTTAACAAGCTTAAATTCCTTTTCATCGTCGCTATCGTATACAAAATTATGGACATAATTATCGTCTCTACCAAGCACTTTTTAAAATAACTATCATTAATAAATAATCTTTTTTTTTTCAAAAGACCTGTCCAACTTCCTCTAGAACGCGTGTTTAAAACTAACATTAATACTTATAAAGTAAGATGTTTACACTTGTAATTTGTTATAGCTCAAATAAATTTTTGAGTAATAAAACTTGCGAAGTAAAATATACCAATGCTGTACCTACTAAAATAAGCAAAAATACACATTTACATCGTGTAAACTTTTGTGTTATAATAGAGAAAAGCAGATGTTTTGTATAAAACAAATTGATGATCGAAATTAACATTACTCCCTTCCTATATTATTGTTCAGATGTAACTGTTCTTGAATTGCACAAAATAACACAATAGATTTCGAATTTCATTTTGACATATGAAAGGAAATAATTTTCTCTTTATTCAATCACAGGAAAAATACAACAAAGATATTTAGTTTTACATTCCCATATTGCAAAGAATCCCCAAAATGTACTTCATAACTTTGTGGTATTATAAGCAAGAAGTTAGTAATTCTGTGTACGCATTAATTAATTACGACACAATATAATTACCTGGACTCCGTAATTGTAACGTGATACGTAATAGTACAAAAACGTTTTCTTTGCTTTTTTCAAAAAGGAACATAATATAAAAAGCCGATCTAATGTACTTTTTCCTAATTATCGTATATTGATATGTGTAATCACATACATCATAATAAATTAGTATAAACTAAAATTACCTTCCGAGGAAATGCTTATCGATGGAGATGGAAATGTTTAAAAGTTTGTAATGTATTATAATTCTGTTAACTAAGTTACAATGATAGCATCTGTTAATTCTATTACAAACAGAAATGGCACTAGTATTTCCACCACATTGAATGCTATCACTCTTGAGTGAGGTGTGGTCATCAGGTATTTACTTATTGAGTTAGAAAGCTCACAAAGGAATACAATGCATCGTCTCCTCTTAACTGCATCCTCCACCGGCGTCATAGTGGTATCCAATATCTCATTTCTCCCTTTCAACACGAGCGAAGTCTTACTGTAACGTATTCTCCCTTCAGTGTGTCGTCACGGCAACAGCTTAGCACCTTCGTGAAAGCGGCGACTAATGAGCCGAGATATCACAGCGCCAACGGCGAAGGTAGTGATGAGACGGAGGAAGAGGGCGTGCAAAGCGCAGATTTCTTTGCTTCTTCGCCTTTTGCCTCAGAGGAAGGATATGAGAGTTGTATCACTACGACGGATGGAGAGAGTGGGAATGATACAACCCTTTCCTTAGGATTCCCAATTTCCTAGGAAAATCAAAATGTTATCCAATATTTACGATAACTTCATACAGCACGCTTTCTAAAATTTGCTTGTATGCTTGACATTACATAATTCATAAACAAGATACAATTTAAAATATTTTATCACATTTACTTTCAATATTTATTTATTTATTTATTTATTCAACTTTTCTAGCCCCATACGTTGATGTAATTATACAAAACACAACATACAAAATATGAATGATATTTATATTATATTTATTATATTATATTGTATTGTATTCTATTATATTNGATAAAATTATAAATAATTACATTATGATGAATTAAATAATATATTTCATACTTCACTTACAAGTCATTAATAAGTGTTTTTGTTCTGTTCGTTAATGACGAGAGATCAATGTACCAGCAAATCCCGTATTACTTGCATTGTGGTGAAAATTATTCTCTTCGATGACAATTTTCATCATTCTTTTTATCTTCATTTTCAGCATTTATACGTGAAACAGCAGGGTAAATGTCCAGATTATTTAATACGCAAATGGCGAGGATATTCATCTTAACTCTTAATACCTCACACGACCTTCTTTGGAAGATACACAATATGTTTCGTCCAACAAAATTTGAGTCATTATTTTATATACTTGATTAATAGCGGGCACATACAATGTACATACGTATATCAACAATATTAATGACTCCACTCACCTTACTCCACAAATTCTTCATTAGAAAAGTTAACTTGAGCTGTATTTTTCACAATGAAAGTATCTTAAGCGCTCGGGAAGTGTTTCGGATTACTGGAGCATTACGTAAAACCAATACAAAATATAGCAATACAAATCATTTCTAACATTTGTAAAAAGTGCACTATCGTGATATTATTTTAACTTGGTATTTCGTGTAATCTTTTTATCGTGAATGCTTTGCAAAATTTCCAAGACGCATGTTTCGCCATGTTTCGTGTACAGCGCCTTTGACGGTTTACGCCTCCACCAACGCTCGATGCCACGACTCGAAGGAAGCGGTGGAGAGTGAGAGAGAGAGAAGGACGCAAAAGGCGTCTAGAAAGACCCTTTGCCGTTCTCCGCTGTGTAATGTCCCTGGCAGGGAACAGACGCGTATTTCCATATGAGAGCAGAAACGTCTCGGGGCCTTTCAGACAATCGGCGTATAGCGTCTCCGCGGCGCATTCGCTTTCCTGCTGTCCTTAGGAAGACTTCTATTCGACCACAATGTCTCTGTGTTGACCGCTCGGGATCTAAACAATAATGAGCTTTTGATATGATAAAAATATTCGATCCATGCAATTCTATAAAAAGAGATTTACTTTACTGTATCGTTTTGAGGAAAAAACGGGATTATCCTATGTTTGCTAAGATACGTCATCGGGTACTACATATTGGTAATTAGCAATAATTAATGATCCCAATCTTATTTTGTTTAGATTAACCTTCGAAGAGCCATAACATCGGCGAGGTAAATATTGTGACGAACATTGAGTCGAATCATAGGTGGGAAAAATGTGTGTTCAACGGTTAATGCCCCAAAGCGTATTCCTCAAACGTTTTGGATTCAATTCCTGACCCATTGCAATTTTGGTCTGATAATTGTTATCATTAACTAATGATGTCGAGATGTATGTAATAGAGTTTGCACGAGTTACATTAGTATACGAGAGTTTGTTACGAAAACCAGAAAGAGTTTGAAATCATAATAATTTCATGTTCGGTTTTATGTGTTATGTTGAATATTAGTAAGTATGGTTAACGACGAAGGAATATAAGTAAACGTTAAAGAACCAAGAGCAATAGTGATTATCTCGTGTAATAATGTGTTGTTACGACTTTCATTGTTTTAAAAACGATGTTTCTCGATGGAAAATAACAACTGTTGTCTATATTCAAAGCTACGTTTCAATACCGGATTCTTGTTCAGTAAATTCAAAACATAAATGAACACATTTTCATATCAAAACTTTGTAAAATAAAAATACTACAAACAAACTTTTCAAAAATACGTCTTCTTGTGTTAAATCCCGATAAACTTCAACCCTTTCAAACTTCGCACAGGTTTTTATTATTCAAATCATCTGAAATTTTTGGCAGTTCATTTTTTAATATTCTAAAGCGATCTAAGTTGGGGGGAGGGCGAACATAAAATTTTTCAGTTTGGATTTTTAACAGGCTACCCTTTATGTGTATATGAGAGATTGAGATGCGCTTAGTCTCATTACCTTCTTAAAAACAGTTTCATCCGTATACATAATCGTGTGAAAAACCTCGACATCTTGTATCATTGATTGACGACACACGTGGCATTTCTTCCCATAAGCCCCGTTCCGTGACCCGAGTAGATTGTTCCCTCGATAAAGACACCATTACTTCAATGCACTCGTTCGTGCGTCCTTCTCCAGGTGTCAGTGCGGCACGGAACCTTTTCCGCATTCCGCGCGCGTGCAGTCGCAGCACAGGCGAAGCCGTAACGAGAGTTTATGAGAGCGTCGACACCGCCTCCGTTGCCCGCCTATGCCGCGTGTCTATGCGCAACGTTGGGCCTCGCCTCGGCTGCGATTTTCCCCGAAATTTCCATCACAAATAAAGTGTCCCGACAATTCCATCCCATACTTCCCGTTTCCATTTATTGAGATGGCCTCAGCGTCAGGAGCGATGGGAGCCACGCCAGGAGCGCTTTGAAAAGATTTCCTATTCCTTCATTCCTCTTTCTCAAATAAATTACACAGATCGAAGGGGAATGCGTGGATTGAGTGAGTCCGTCTAGATATTGCTTCTCATCTTTTTATTCTCGTCCAAATCTCACAAGTATGAATGTTTTTGTTTCATGTGATTTTGTAAATGATTCCGCTGTTGAGCTTTTCGTTTGGAAATGCTCCATAAAGATTTTTACCCTTAATAGATAACGAGACTCTGACAGAATTTCATCGCAGGGAAACCAATTTTATTCTCGTTACGTTTTATTGGTGATTTCCAGAATTCGAATAACGCAGAGCCCAGGATCATCCTCTTAGTCGAAGCAATTCGCAACGTGCAGTTCAATTCCACCAATGCGTGGTATTTTATTTAAAAAATCACTATTCGTTCAATGTAGGATTGTGTCTAATTGATTTTTAGGCATTTCAACATAATATTTAGGAAATCGTTTTAATTTAACAACAATGAATTTAGAATTAATTTAAAACTAGAAGCTGTAAAAATAATCCAATAATTTTCAGCCATTGGGTTTCAGTCTGTTTAAGAAATCATCTAAATTGTAAATTACACCAATTTCGACTTTTTTTCCATTCTAAATTAATAGTACATTTGCCTCCACAGGTATATTTTTCTCTTCAAATGGCAACAATGTGAGGTCATGGAAAGCGTTCGGTAAATGTTTAGTTTTAAAATTTTGTTATTATAATAACTGTTGTCATTTTTCCACTGTGTACATAAAAGATAGCAATAATAATGGCAAAGTATGTATCTATTAAAATAACATAACATGTGCCATCTGGATTCATTCATACAACATCGTTAGATTATTCGAGGTGGTGTTGGTATATCATTTGACAAACTGGAACCATTTATGAAACGACTTGAAAAGTATTAGAGCAAGATAAACTATTTTCAAATTATTGTTCAGATTGAAATTGCTGGCGTTCCTTTATGCTGCATGACGCCTATATCCTAAATGTTTTGGTTTTACTACATTTTAACCAGGTTATATTGGTTATACAAATTCTTTCCACGATACTGTACGCACGTGGAACAGCGTGGCAGATTAGTACCCTCGATAAATCAATTACGATTTTACGATTTAAAATGAAACTCTAGAGGGTTATGGGTGTGCGAAGGAGATCATAACTAATGTTGAGCGACGTTATCAACCTACGCCCAGCGCGTTAAATTGTCCCGAGCCACTTTTATTTCGAAAATAGATGATAGGATGAAGAGGGAATTCAACTGTTCAAAAGCATACTCTCGCAAATATTGTTGTTTATACAATATTTCAAAACCTGAAATAATCATTTAAAATTATTCAAAAATCGAAAAAAAAAAAAAAATTCGTCCGGACGATGTACAAATGTAGTAAAATATACTTATGTTGCTAACGATGACTATACACCATATGCACCCCGAGCTGAGTGTGGCATTACTTCCACTTACTTGTGCGAGGCTCCTTCCTTTCTCTTCCCTGACCTTCCTTGGTCACCTCTTGTTCTTTTCGATCCCGACGCTGTTAGGGCTAGGGTATCTTTCATTTTTTTGCCCCCCCCCTCATTTTTTGTCCTCAATGTTTTGATTTTTGGTTTTGAGAGATATTTTGGTATGTTGTAATTCAGGAGGGTTTTTAGTCGGTATTGTTGAGTCATTCGGCGAGTCCCACATGTGGGGAGAGTCATGTTGGCTCTCCCTAATGCGTAACTGCATTTTTCCTACCTGTACAATTTTTTAGGGCTCCAATGACCTCGATGTCGACGAGAGCCGTAAAGCCCCACAAAAAAATGCACCATATGCACTATTGACCTTGGATTTTAAAGTGTATTTCGTTCATAGGGAATAAATATAAATTCCAAATAACTCGTTTCAATATGTTTTACGAGGAATGTATGCCATAGTACAAAATGTCTCATTACCATTCCCTTTGAGAAACTCGCAACAATTTTATTCATCAAGAAATATTTAAAATTGTACTTATTTAACCCTAATTACTAGTTAATAAGTTGTTGCCCGTTCTGAATATCACAGCGGAATAGACCAACTCGATTATTGCTTAGTTTCAACACCATGCTACAAATGGGAAATGTTCTGTAATTTGTAAAGAATCTATTTTAGAAATATGTTTGAATTTTCCATTCTTACTCTAAATAATTGTCATGTTTGCGGTCTGCTTGCCAATTGCCAATTAAAATCGAAAGTAGTTTTCTCTAAATGATCCTCCACCAATTTTAGAATTAAATAATTGATAAACTTTTGTATATTTCTTGGTTTTTTGTCGCTATGATAAAATTTATTGGGAAGGTCCCTTTCTTTCTCCGGAGAGAAAGTTAGCTTAGTGGTCTCTATATAATAATACACAGTTTTTACCGTTAATTTGAAGAAAAAATATTTAATTTCGAAGAAGTATTTAATCTCATTCTGTGCTAGTTTTGATTACCATAACGTAAAAAAGTTTATTCTTTCCAAAAGTTAATATAGTTGTTATATTTTAAAGATACATTTTTTTGTTTGGTTAAAAAATTATATTCACCAGACGTTTTGTCATTCCTATGTTCATACGAACATTTCTAGCATATTTACTATATTTTGTTCGTATAAGTAGATTTAATAAACAACATTTTAACTGCATGTCACAACATGGCATAGAATATGCTACGTAACTTGACACTGAAATAACCACATTAGTCTTCGAAAACAGGCGTGTAAACCACATCGTCAAATTTCATTCCACTTCCGAAAAAGCGTAGGTTTAGCAACATTTGGGTTAAAAGAACAACGAAATAGTGAAACAAATTAATGGAATAAAATTTTAATGTGTCAAAATTTTTCATAGATTGATCGAATTCTTTGTATCTCCCTCTCTGAGTAAGGATTTATCCCAACAGATCCAACGCTAGCGAGCATCCCCTGACTAATATTACACTTCTTCCCCACTGTGTGGTCGTTCCTCGTAGTTTATATACCTTCGCGAAAACAATGCTGGCTGCTGGGCGGTCTACGGCGGCTGCGCGGCGCCTTCGCTAACGCAGTTAAGCGACGCCGGTCAGCGACTTATTTCTCAAGAAGTGGGCGCCACAAATGCCTCTGTCACCACCCCAAGACTCCCCACCAACCCTCTCCACCACCGACTCCATCGCGTCGCGACGCTTGAACTAATCCTATTATCCACAATTTCTTTTCTCTGCTGTATCTCTCGCGTTTAATTTTGTTTCTTCCGCTTTTACGGCTGCTCTTTGTCAGGCAAATTTCATTTCGTGCCACGACGCCAGCGATCTGCCACCTGGCGGTGGAATTAGGAATTAGACGGCATGCCGGGCTGAAATGTTGGCACTGTGCACACGAACCCCTGCGAGAGGGTGGGGGTGAGGGAGTGAAGAGAGAGCTTCTCGAGCGGGGAAACGGGTGGGGAGGGAGACGGGGACGGAGAGGCGCCACCTCCGAAGGAACATCTGAAGCGCCGAGGCGCAATAGAGTAGGTTAATTGAATTCCTGTGGCTGTTGAACCTCAGCCTGCGGCCAATGCTATGGCCACGCGAACTGCTTACGCGAATGTGTGAGGGGAGGAAGGAAGGAATATTGAGATGGTGTTTGGCGAGGTGTTCTTCTTGTGTAACAAACTCTTTATTACAAGAAATGACATTGTAATGACGATGTGCACAGACGAGACAGAATCGATTATGATGAAAAGAGGAATTTGAAAAAAATAGAATAATATTATTGTATGAGATAAATATGTCACGAATAAAATTATTATTATTATTATTAAAATCATTTATTATAATTGTTATTCACGTGATCTCATTCTTTATAGCCACTGAAACGATGTGTTCAGCCATTACAACCAATTTAAATAAAACTCTTACGTTTAGGCTATTTTAAATTATTTTTTCTCTCTCGACGTTTGAAAAACGAATTTTCAAATACTAAGTCCTCATAAAGACCATATGTGTTATCGAAAGAATTGGCCAGATTATATTTAATCAAACTGTATTAAACGTAAAGAAAACACAAGAGTTTAATTTTTTAATTTTTTATATTTAATCAATTCTACATTTCTTGATCATAATGAAACTGGACAGTGCAATACGAAACGGAACCACACTGCACTTTAAAAAACGAGTTTTAACGTAGCCATTAAATCAAATACTCCCTTATGTACAAAAAATATAGTTTATTAAATTATTAAAAATTATCGTAATTTTACAACTATACAAATTAAAATGAGGGTTGTTTTCTTGTTGCACTTCAAAAAAAATTAATCTTACTTCTTTAATGTCTACAAGAAGAAGAAAAAAGATCGTATAATGCTGATCACGCTGGGAATACTTCATCACTTAGAACAGTGAAGAAATAAAATATTTTGTATAATATACAAACGTGAAACGTAAATACTGGAATTAAAATACATAATACCATTTCGGCAAAACTAACAGTTTAATTTTAGATTCCCCTTCTTATAGATCTATAATTTATCTTTTAATATAATTTTAGGTTTAATTATGTTCGTGGATTGTATATTCTATTTGTAGTGACTCACGTCGTTTTATTGGAATCTGCGAGTAAAACTATACTCACAGTATTTTTATGCAAAGTTAGCATTGCACAGAAGAGATATATCTTTTGGGACGTATTTCGTTTTCAATCTTCATCGTACGTATGCAAACGGTAAAGTTCTTTAGAGCTTAGTAATTCATAGAATTAGTAGACTGAATGATACATAGAGCTGAGTAATACATAGAATCTTTTTACCAAATGCATTCCTCCATTTAATAACAACTGAAAATTCACTTACGAAGTTACTTTTCCGAAAATATGTGATTTATTTTATTGTCTAGACATAATTCCCCTGAAGATCGAAAGGCCAAGAAATGCCATTCCTTTCTCCTGGACGTTCCTCCGTATTGTAAAACTTGACAATGCCACAAAGGTTGTAATGTCTATCTCAGAAATATTGACCTCTGCTACAAGGCAGCGGTCGCAAACTGCGTGAGGTGAAACGTAGGGATAGAAGTTCAAGAACGTCACAGTCGCTTACAACTGCTCTAATCCTCTAAAGTGGCTGGGTTGTCAGCTAAATGTGATTAAAATCGATGGACGTAGCAAGGGAAAGTAGCCTTGATCGGGCTTTTGTTGACTTCTCGACCGGCAGTGACAGCTTAATTGCTGCATCAGTAGAAGTACGTCGTTACAACGGATTATGTTATGACGCTTATTCTCATTTGTCAAGTGTGGACATTAATGGAAGTTCACATTTGAACATGTGTCGACACGGTTTTTCCTGTGGATCGATTTAATCAGTAATACGACTTGTTTTCATTAGGGTTTTTCGTATTTTAATGTGAATGCAAATCTGTGATATATAATATGTTGTCTGAAAATATCAATAAAATAACAACTCATATATACAGTAACTTCGGTTATTTATATCACGGGGTGGATGTAGAAAATAATTTAATTCACAAAAGTTCTTTAAATATATTTGTATCCTTAATTGACTTCAAGTGATATACTTGGAATATGATTAATTTTATCATTCGGTTTCAGCAACAGTTGTTGTTCGACTATAATTGGCTCAGATAAATTAGTCCAAATATACCACGAATTCTACTACTATTAACGTCCATTATGTAATCTAATTAAATAAATAATTAAAAACTTACGACCTTTTATGGACGAATATTATTTATTTAATTAGATTATACCACGTAGTCTTCAAATAAAACAAATTTAAAACATAAAACCTCCAGAAATTCATTCGGTTGAATTCGAATTTATCAATGTGTTTATTGACCTCAAAACGAACTTCACTCAATGTGAAATTATGAAGTTGCGTCATTAAAACTTTGAGATCAATCTCAACAGTTTGTTAATATATTTCCTAACTTCAAAATAAAATTATGAGATATTTATAAAAATATAAACGTTTCTCAAAATTATGAATGGTTAAACTTAATTATTTTGTACTAAATCATTTTTTTCTCCCATCCTCTTTTGGTCGTTCAAGATATAAAAAATTGATGTTTTCATCACTAAAATCAATTTCATACTAAGGAAACAGATTATTAAGGCAGGCAATTGTGGGTGAGAACATTATGTTTAATATTCCCGAAAAATCAATAAACCTCATGCCAAACACCTTATAATTTAATTCATCAATATCAAGATTCCATTATCCCCATTTTTGATCATAAAAAATTTAACGAAACAAGTAGATACGTAATGTACGAGAATGTATGAAACATATATGAAAATTTCCCACGCCTTTTTTTTTACTTCTTTATTTATGAGACATTGAAAACTAATAGTGATATTGGTTTTCATGTGATTACGCAATCTTGAAGATGTATGTCTGACAATGACGTGCGACGGGGTAGTAGATACAATGAGTGAACTAAATTACTGTCAGACATTCACAAAGTAGTTCATAGATATTTTATGATTCATACGGACACCAATAGAATCATCAACACTTGTGACTATGAGTAAATATAATTAAGAAGTAATGATCAATATAGGGAAAGCAAATAACGTATTGCTGAAACATCGATTTGGAGAATCAAAAATAAAAACATCAAAACTCCCAAACTTTGATAAAAATTATACACAACGCAGGGAGATACTATAGCAATTTGGTCTATTATATATAACTGTAACTTATGTGATACATCGCCCATTTACACATGTTAATTGTCAAGCTAATGCAAATTTATTGTGAGAACAATAAACGTCTGTAAACGGGGAGATATTGCTGTCAACCGAAAATATCGAGAAGCATATGATACTAAAATATTATTGAGCATTTTGTATCGCAGTCCCGGGTTATCTCAGTTTCTCTTTTGGACATTTTGGTAGGAATTTGTGAGATGGTCCCTTGCTAGCTTACGGGATGTAAATAAGTTTATTAGTCCGTGCTATTACGCAGCTTTTTCTGCTTTTTGGCAATACATTATTTTATCATTTTAAAAATACGTAGTTACTGGGGAATAGGAATAATTTTGGTACGTGGGATTTATTTGTCTAAACAATTGTGAATCTCGTTTTCTGAGTTCTAAAAACCGGCATTTAAACAACCGCTTGCGTTTCGCTAGGGCGTGCCCTTTGGCCGCTCTGTATCGCCCGAATTCGAAAGAGCTTCGCGGCATCCGTGGCGTTGGCGACACTGACTTGAAGCCAGTGAGCTCCTAGGGGGTTGACAAATGGCCCAAACAAATGCAGACCTCACGATTAGAGCAATTACTTAGGACACGTGTGTACTGCGCGCGACGCTCCACTGATGGATGGTGGCCTTGTTTCTTCCGGTGCCTGGTTGCACCACCCGCACTCCCTGGTACTGCTCGTCCCTCTAACGTCTCTTTACTTCAAACAGAGACAGTCTCATTATTTTTCATATTACTACGGTTTATACGAGGGGAAATTTCAGGATGTTTAGTTCGGTCCTGAGAATACGGACCAAACATATGTTATATAAGTCCATTTCCTCTCAATTTCACTTGAAACAGTTTATCAATCGTTAGATATTATTTCGTGCTTTTTTTTAGTTTTAAATATATTCAATTGTATGTAAGTAGTTTTCTTAGGTTTATTTTACAATTTTTACTCCAAACTAAGAAGTTAATTCATTTTCGTTGCGCCTAGCAGGCAAGCAACTCACTTTTCTCAAAACGTACTATGCAATAGAAAAAATAATATTCAAATATTATTTTATTTTTACAATTGAACTATAACATTGTCAATATATGAACGAACCCATTTAACTCTGATGCGAATAACGAAATGTGAATGTGCGTTGTCATTACATCCGGTTCCATGACGTACTTTTAACTTCCACAAATGATTCACGCAATCATTAGGATGCTGCAACTTGAAAATATACTTTAGATTATCATAGGGACATTTCAGGGTCTACTTAATCAATTGCCTATGGAGATCTGAATTTAAAAAAAGTATAAAATGATTTTCCGCAGAGGTAAGTTTGTGTAAGTTGTTCTTACTCCCCGTTACACACTCTGCTTGATTATTGTCATTCCAATCGATATAATCCTTGGTATACATTCGTATTTATCAACATTCCATACTGTATTTTGGCTGGTGTATTTTTACGGATGTAAGACATTACACTACATTTCCTAATTTAATGAAAAATATATTTTTTCCGATGTATACTTGAACCGTTTTTTATACATGCGTACAATTATAAATTATTCTCGTGATTGATAATTTATGTAACCAAAATAAGACTGCTAAAAATAGCTACGTTCGAGACAATAATAAACATACCCATAATTGTACTCTGGTATATAGAGCTTTAAAATATACTTAACGGGTGGTGTAGTGGTTAACACCCCTGCGATCAAAGCAGGAGTCCCGGGTTCGATTTCCGGTCTGTCACCCTTTTTACCTGACCGCAAGTTGTCACATTTCAAATTGTTTAGTATTCATATTTTGTAATACTTCGAATGAAGGTCGATAACAGAATTCGAATTAAAAGACCAGTTTTCTCATGGATTCCTATAATGTTGCAACAAAACGGTAATAAATGTCCACGACAAAACTTTTAAAATACAAAATTAATTCAAATTTTCCACATCAATTAAAAAGTGAGAAGTGAGAATGGTTTTGAAAAATGCTTGTTACCTGAAATATTATTTTGATAGTCATTTCGTGATATAGTACTATGAATTTTCAAAGTATTTATTCGATCACTGAAGTAGTATTGTATTAAAATAATAAGATTTTTTGGGAATATATACATTTACTTTGTATCGCGACCTTTCTAGAGCAAGTCCCCAGTTGACTAAAAATTCAGTTCTCTTTGGATATTTATTTCGAACCGAACCATGATTTCCCTTCCATGCATGTTGCGTTGACATAAGACATCCTTTAGCACGGAAGATGATTTGTCTCTTTCTGTGGTGATAATTCGTCTCTCAGCTGTCTCCTTCTTTCGAGGATGATCCTACTAAGAGACTTTACCCACCCGATCATCGTATTCAGAAGCATTAGAACACGCTTAACCACTGTAGGGATGCAAAAGGGGGATTCAAAATATATGTTCGACCAAAGTCCAAGAGAATCAGCAAGACTTACAATACTTTGAAATAATTGCACTAATACTTTTAATTCGATAATTCATGATTACTTTATCTTTTAATAACTTTATGAGTTCACTCACAGAATGCATTTAAAATAAATTTTTAGTGATTAACTTTATGATTGTTTGTCTTGTAATACCTTTCGTTAAGGGTATTCGGGTAATTTCCGTATCGCTTCTGATACCTACATGTCGCTTGTAATGAGAAGTACTTGCTGCTGTATAGAATAATCCCTAGCAACTTCCCTGCAACTTCGGAATATCGTCATAACACTGTAGCTTATGCTTATATTGCCTTATTATAGCTGTGTAAATTGATTAACTGGGACACAACCTCAAAAATAACGAGTCGTTTACACTTTCTCCATATAAGCATATAGTAATTCAAATTAAATATTTAAAGCATTGCACCCGAAAGGATATGAGAATCATCAATACAGCAAAGACCATTGTTAATACTATCACTTGAAGCATTTGCAAGGCTATTTATTCGGAGTCGTTCAGATTGATTTAATACTAGTAACATTATTTGAATAACAAAAATTGCAAAATAATTTGAAATTTATATTTTTCAATTAAATATTCATGACTAATTTAAAGGGAGGTTTAGGTGCTGAAATTTTTAATGATTAAATGATACGAATGATTTAGCACGGTTAAACTTCGTTTTCTTTTTTCCGCAAATAGTAATAACACACACAATTGGAAATAGCGTACAGTGATTAAATAGAAACACAACGTTAAATTATAGTTTACATTATCTAGTAATATAGTTAAAAAAATTATTACAGATTATAGCTCTCGTTATGTTGGATAACAGTTTACGAAATAAATGCAAATTCTGTAAAAATATTTTAGCTCAGATTTTGATGAAAATTTGTACCTTCCTTCATAATACTAGTATAGTGTTTTACACGTCTAAAAATATTTTCTATTATCATAAAAATAATCGTAACTGTTATCTTCTATTATCATAAAAATTAGTAATAATAAAACGGAAGTAAGCGATGAGGGTTTGAGATGCTCAGAAATACGACATATATCAAGAAATTCCAAATACAAATATATTTTGTTATGATTAATAGGATAACATCCGAATAATGGGTCTCTAGCACATACATCTACGGCACACGACACACATTCATAATGGAAGATCTTTGGGACTCTGCAAAAAATTTACAGCGATCCCAAAAACACGAATTATATGGTTTAAATATTATTCATGTAAAAGTGAAAAAATATTTTAACAACTTTCATAAGGCAAGTTGTTATACGCGGCCCTTCGTGAATCGAACTTGCGTTTTTTTTTCAAAGCTTAATTTTACCATCCTGAATTTCTGTTAAATTCTTTCATTTCTTCGATTAAATTGTGAATAAACAAAAGTTGTATTTTTCTTTCCTCTTGTAAATATGTTCAAATGGAGCTGAAACTAATTAACAGTCTAACCAAAGACCTAATACACTGCAAAAAGCCGATAACAACAACATTGCAAACAATTGTCATGCAATAAAGATATACATAAGATTCATGGAAATAAACTAAGTGTCAGGAACTACTAATTCTCGAATAAACCGTTATTGTGTATCACTGGTGAAAAATCATTTTCAATATCTTTCATCGTATTGAATTTCCTGGGAGGCTCCCACATTAGGAAACTCACATGGCATAGCGCACTTTGCAATGCGTTAAACACCGATAATTTTCAATTCTGTAACTTAATTGAAAACAAATTGAGTGACCGAGCGGTTTTACAGACAGTTACTTATGTCTTTGTGGACAGAGAGCACCACTTCATCTGATACGGGTCAGTTGCAATGGCGATGACCCCCCGGTACATTGCTCTCACCAACCCCATACACACTCCCACGCGACCGCCAATCCACACCAAAAAAAACAGCGGTCTCGCAAATTAGCGGGTGTCTGGATTTATGCTCTCGCATGCACCCGACATACAAATTACCCGTGTTGCATGCATAATTAAATACAACATTAAGCGAGCTATGCATACAGAGACAGGAGTGGGTCAGGAACGAAGTGAGTTGCGGTAGCGTCGGATACGGGTGACGTAGATAGGCATGGGGGAAGGGGGATTGAGGGGGAGGAAGAGAGAGGTTAGTGCATAGTCCGCTTCCTGCCGTCATTCACAGGTTGTTGTCTTTCCTGTTTGCTTCCTCCGAAAAAGGCGATGGATTACCTCATGTAGAACAGCGCTCACAACTTACATATGATTGAGTATCTACTTGGTATTGCAGTTTCCTATGCACAGTTTCATAAAACAAATTTTACGCACAAATATTTCTCACAAATATAATTGCTTCATCTGATATAAATTTTTACGGCATCGTATTTTCTAAAGGATGCGGGTTTGATTAATTCGTGAGACATGGCTATTTTGAGTAGTACATACAACTCAATCCATCATATTATACATTCATTAAATCCTGATTAACATATCGTGGAAGAGTGAGAGGAGATAAGAGGTATAAAAAGTAACACGTAGAGCTCTTATCCAACAAACCCGACCAAAATAACACGGGAGAAGGCAAAAGAAAAAAAAATCAAATACACTTAGTAGACTATTGACATTCAATAATATTTTGTATACATTTGAATGTAACTACTGTTAAATAATTCATTTATGGTCAAGAACCCGAAATTCTATGTCTAAGCAAATATTCCAGGATTTAAAGATTTAATATTCTCCTTTATGTGTATCATGATACCTTATTATTGCTTCGGAAAAACATTGCGTGAATTCTTGGGCAGTTCAATATTGCGTGTTATTTACCTGAGGTGAGTGGTTTTTGTCGAACATCGTCCTGGAAATGAACTCTCGATTTATACTCTCTTCACATTTTTTCCTCTATTAACTGCATGGGTGAATTATCCACCTGGGTTAAGCTCGGACATCTAATTTGTTGTGGAATCATGAATTTAGCACCAAGCAACTACAATCTTTGACCTCGACTTTCAACTACGATTTTTAGCGATATTTTCACAATTTTTACAAAAATGTGAATTCATTTAGACCTATTTTATATTAATATATGTGCCCCTCCGTGGCTCAGATGGTAGCGTTCTATCTCATCATCAAGTCATCCCGGGTTCAAACAAATTTGTAGCTTTCCTTATGAATGTTTCCAGTTCATATAGCTGTGACTTCTGAAAAGCAAATCTTCCTTCCTCTATCCACCTCCTGCTAGAATAACTAACTATTAGTAACCACCTCTACTATCTCTCCACGTGGGCCAAGTTGTTGTTAAACCCAGCTAAGCGGCGTACCTACTAGCAATAGCCTACCACCCAATTCCTACCTCCTATCGCTCCATGTAGATAAGATTCAATAGCACGCTACATTTCCCATTTACGAATACTACAATTTTAAAAATTAAAAAATATTAATTTATTTAACTCGAGTAAGCCTGCTATTGTCATTAATTAAAAAATTCACTGGTCACGGATTATTGTATCACCAACCAGATTTGAACCATGTTGATACTGCCCTAAGAGCTTTGCCGTCCCAATACATCTTGTTCGTTCTGGTCTCACGGACTTCTGCCCGACTTCCGATCCCACTTCCGGCCGACTGCTGCACCACCTCCGTTCCATTCATTACTAGCTCTCCCGAGTGTCGTGCGGGTGGCCAAGTGAATGTTTGTTTCTATTTTCTCCTCGCCTGACAAAGATTCATTACGACTCGAAGTTCAATTTCACCAGACAAACGCGGCGTATAATTAATTTTCTTCTCTAATTCTCTCTCTCTTTCCTGAGCCACATACTTTTCCGAGCTACTACGATTTCTTTTATAACAAAGTCTGTGCGATATTTGCAACCTTGGGGAGGGGGTGAGTAGATTTGCGGTGAGGAGTGACGATAATGGCGTTGAGGGAGGGAAGTGGTGATAGTGGTGGGAGGGCGAGTATCAACCATCACACGCGAGCACAATCACGGAAGAGAACTTTTCGACGCGGCCAGACACGAACATTTATCAGGGTGCATTATTAGCGAAGGAGAAATACCTCCAGAATATCATTCATATTTTATATTCATATTTTGCCCAAGAGAGTGCTATGGTAAGTAATAATCTAACGCCGTTCATAAAACTCTCGAAGAATAAATTGTCTTCTCAGTACTTAAGCTGTGTTTTATAAATGGTAGAGAAATACAGTAAATTTGCGTCTTTCTAATGTGATGTAGTTAAATGATAAACAATGTTACGATATCCTCGTACACGTAATATTTCGTATTTACGAAATAAGTAGAAAAAATTGATTGAGTCTAATAAGTGAGGCGTTTAAGTAAAATTGATGTATTCAACAGTTACTTCCGAAACAAATCATCTGGCATTGTAATTATTTTTATTATCCATAAACCAAATGAAGAAAGTCTATTTAATTTAAACGAATGAATGCACAAGTTATTGTGTGCATTTTAAAGATTTTTTTTACGAACAAACGGAAAATGAACCTTTTTGAGTAAGTGAAAAATAAAATTAAAATATCTTTAAACAAGTCCCATTAATTCAAACAAGGAATTATTAAAGAATAGAATTAGATAATATGCATCGTTTGTCTGTCTTCGTTGTTAAATTCGTATTAAACGTGAATCTGTTAATATATTTACATTAAGTTTTCTTCGTGCAACAGTTCTAGTACATTAGTCTTTTTATAAAATTGATTCACCCTCATCATGAAGTGCTTGTTTGCGAAATGAACTACCAACTATGTGCCAAAGACAATCATTCACAATAATTTCACTAATTTATGTTATAATAATGTGGTTAATCGAAAACAATTATCAATTAGGGGTAATGCTGAATTGTATTTCCATTAATTGCACACTTAAATTTTCAAGCGAAAATGAAAAAAAGAAATTCTACTTATAATTAGTTTTTCATTTTACAATTCAACTAAATACTCATTATTTCAATCTTTGTTTCGCACTCAACTTGGTAACTGACGATAAGCTGCAATGCTGGTCACAAATGAAATTTTATGTACTACAAGAGAGTGTCCAATACGAGAAGGTTTTACTTTGATGTTTTTCATTTTCATGGACTAAACTTTGTCCGTATTCATTTATAGTACACGAACCTTCCATTTAATGGACTCGGCTTTTTGAAAGAGAGTATATTTGTCAGGTTTGGCTGTATGCGGTTCCAAGCACGGGTTCCTCGGTCGACCAGACTCTCAACCCCGCCCCTCTATTTGAAGTGAACTCGCGTTTATTAATTATGAAACAGTGTAGGCGATGGACTAGGCAAAGGATGAATAACAATGCAAGGAAATATGAAAATATGAAAAAATAATACTTTTTTTAATTTGTAAACTTATTACGTAATGCCAGATATGTAGAATAATGATCATAATTAAAATTTTAAATATTCCTATAATAATGGTTATTCATTTGTAGTTATTTGGCGTTCCTCGCGAGACTGTGGAAGTAATGAATTATTCTACCTGTAAACTTAACAGTAGTCAATTTTAGGTTGAGTCTATATTAATCTATATTGAGTTGTGTATTACCAATAATATGAAGTACATAGTAATCAATTGTCATCTCCAAATTTATTAATAATATAGTTTTTAATATTTTGCTGCATCGAGTAAGCTTTTCAACTTCTACGTTTACATTGGCAGCAAAGAGAATGGCTTAGATTGATAAAAATCACACACGGGAAAATAACAGTTTCTCATAAAGCTGGTCTCTATTGAGAGTTTGACAGTTCCGTTATCTGAAAGAACAGAGATAAAATATTATGATGACCATTATTATACAAGTTAAATAAGGTATAAAAACATTAAATGCAATTGTTTATTTTTTACATGTTCAAGCAGTAAAAGACACGTAATGAAATGTTGTAACATTTATTTGAACATGATTGTACTGTTAATTGAAACAAGATGAAACTACAAAAAAGTGATGAAAAAAATAAATGCATCGTACTATAAGATTGAATATATAAAAGAAACATTTGAAAAATGGAAGCATGATTATCCTATTGGATAAAGAATTTGAGGAACAGATATTAAATTTGAAAGAAAAAAAACAACTTTCTTCGGAGGATAAAAACTTATAATATCTTCGTTATATAAACGCTTCAATCTGCTGTGTTCATATAAACAGAATGTAAACCTTTTCACTTTCCAAATTTGTTTGTTTTGAAGAGGAACTCACAAAAATATCATATATTTCTTCATCAAGAGATTAAAACGAGTTCAATACGAGGCATTAAAACACGTATAGAAGACAAGAAAGAACTTAAAGTATATTTTTAAGTATTACAATTACTATATAAATTTACCCAGCGTTTCAGGGGATTTTTAATTAGTTTCTTTACCGCCGTTTTACACATTCCACATTTCGTGATGAATAGAATATTAGAAAATGGTACATTTACCTACGAATATGATCAAACAAATTTCCTTTTATACCACAGAAAAATTCCGCTTTACCATCTACCGTTGGTGGCACCCGTACTCGGTAACAAGAGACTTAAAAATTTCTTTCAAGAAACATTTATACTACTAAAACTTTGGAGGTTGTCACAAATTTCATTTTGACACGATAAATTTTATAAATTTATAAATTTATTGTCAAAAAACAGTACAGACTGCGTATGACCACGTGGAGGACAATAAACTAATTTACTCTCCGGAAGCAAGCAAGGGACCATCCCATCAATTCCGAACAAGGGCCCTAAGGCAAAGGCGGATTCAAAAATTTCAGCAAAAGTTCCTAGATAAGATAAAAAGTTAGCTGCGAGTTATAATACTAATAGAATGTCAATATATTTGTAATTTAACGCAAATATGTTTGTAAATTTACATGTACAAGTTATTATCGAATGTACATGTACAAGTTATGTCACTATATACATGTACAAGTTATGTCACTATATCAACGGACACTATATCAATGTTACGAATAAGAATAAAATCGTATTCATTATAAAACAAATGAGAACTGCAGACACACGGAAACCTTAAAAAATGTCTTGGGAACTGGTGCATGTTTCCATGTTAGCATGAGAACACTTGTGAGAGGCGTATTCGAGAGGCACAATGCTCATCTCTCTCTCTCACTTGGCACACGATCTCGCCTTCAGTCATCCACCCCCGCCTCCAATGCCGCCTCCTGTGTCGTTCGCTTCCGCCTCCGGCGTACCCGTGAATGGGGGTTTACGGCCCTTATCGAATCTGCAACGGAGATGGAAGGGGAAAGCAAGGCTGCTTTGCCTTGGGCTCGGAGGACGGGAGCGGTGCCCTCCAGTTGCTCCGGGCCGCGTCCGGGACGGGGGATGAAGGATGAGACGCCCTCGGGGCGATAAATCATTCAATCAATTAGTCCGAGATCGAACCCCGGCGGACGCCAGCGGCTCCATCATTTAAACGAGTCAGCGACGCGAAGCCATGCCGGCGCGGCGGTGGCGGAGGACCAACCCTCCTGGTGACAGCACGCCACATTCATTAGCGCCCCGGTGCAACGAGGTGGGCGGCGCGGCGCCGGAGGGAGGGTGGCGGTAGCGACGCCTCATCCCTTCTCAAGAATCCCACCCCTCCCTTCCCCACTCCTCCCAACATCATCCATTAAAACTTCCAGAACCTCCCTCTTCACCCCCCGAAGTTCAAGTCAACATCCACTCCATGGTTCCTCAAGCCAACAACCTTTACCCAGGTCTAATATCGCCACTTAACTATTGGATTGCATTTCTTCGCGAGGTGAAGTTACAGACGGGAAGAAATTCGAATGTACTCGCGACGCGTCTATTAAAACTTATACAGCTGTTGGCGTTCTATTCAAGTATTTCGGTGCGTACCAAAGAAGGTTCGAGATAAGTGGAGAAATGGGAAACTTAGCAATTCACGCAGCAAAAGCGGACGTCGAGCAGAAATCATTGTTTTTGTTCTCGCAGTGCTCTGAATGTATCTCAATAATGTTTAATTAAGATTTTCTCGAACTCAACAAAACGCTCATCTCAAGCGAATAATTGATACTCGATTAACAAAGTTTACATTTTTCGTTATATTTTTCATGACATATTTTAGTAATCCATTTCAAAAAAATTTTCATCTTTTGTTTATCATATTATTGATAACAAATCAACGTAGAAATGTTCGATAATTCATTCATTTTTCATACGAAGAGTTAGTAGGTTTTGGTATCCTTGCAACATTTATATTCTTTCTGATAACGAATCGTCAAATAGGTATTTAAAGTAACATGTATTATCATTATTACGTCTGTTAAATTATTTAATTAATCCAACTTAACGTCTTAACTTCTTCGTAGATATTTTTTTCTTTTTTCACAATTTCTCACATTTCGTCTCTTATTCGAAATTTTCTCAACCTCAACTGAAATTCAAAACTTTAATACATAGTTACACGACAAAAAATAAATAACCCTTTGAAAAAACAGTTAAAAAATTATAATGAGCATTCAGAAATTATTATTTATTCCTATCTGATCGTAAATTCATAAAAAAAATTGTCCACGAATAAGGTCGTAAGTTGAATGGATAAATATTTTTTAAAATATTTATTGCCTCATTAATGTTTATAAGGATCTACTCGAATTATTTTTCTTTAAACTTACATTACTACAATATCTAATAATATTTTCGCAGATAATCGAAATAAAATTGTTTAGTATTTCACAATTCAAGTGAAAAGAAAACTATTCACCTATACAAAAATATTCGCAAAAAAATGAAGCATTTGTTTTGGATTCTTTAATTTTTCTAATCTGTATACACGAATGTAGTACATGTACTAATAAGATAGTTGTACTTAAATACGCCTTTTAAATTTCATATTGAGCACTTATGATTGTATTAATTCAATCGAGTGATGTAGAGAAATATGCTTTTCTTATATATCACATTTCTTTTAACTCTCGTTGAAATTTGCACACAAGTATATTTTTAATCTGTTTTTCGTAGTAAACCATACATAAGATCTGAAAGTTGTGTAGATATAGTTCTTTATTGAACATAAATGTGTGAACACAGAATTCCCATTTATTTCACGTTTGTCAAGAGAACGGTGAGTCAATTAGTCAAAGTATATCGGCTTTGTTCTAGGGTCTCGTAAACTGTGTACTCTGGAAAATTACATATTTATACGTATTTGAAAAGTCATCTCAAGTGTATAGCCAATTCCATGCCTTTTTGTTTAGAAATATTTCTAAAACTTTAACAATAACGTGTTAGTTTCTTTGTAGCCTGTTGTTGTTGTTGTTACGTTGCAGACAAAAACATTAAACGATCTCGCAAAAGCATTTCAAGACGTTAGAATGGGTTGCTTAACCAATATTGACTATTTGACAGCAATTTGAAAGTTCGAAAATGACGTTTGAAAGGACTGATGATAATTGAATATTTCGCAAAAGGAGAATAATACGGAATACGCAATAGAAGTATTATAACGAGTAAATTTTACGAGTAAGTTAAGTTACTTCTGTTCTGTTTTTATTTTCAGAGCCGGAATTTCGAAAATACTTTTAATTATTCTTCAATCGGCGTCTGCCTTAGGGTCCTTCATCAGAATTGATAGGTTCGTCCCTAGCTTGCTTCCAGTTTATTGTCCTCAACGGTGTGATACGCAATTTGTAACTGCTTTCTCGACAATACATTTATTATTTAAGGGCAATAAGCGACCAGAGCTTAAAGCGTTTATAAGTTGATAACCCCTCTCATAACGTCATGACGCTCGCTAATATTTGCATCTAAGACATGCGTACGTAATTGAAGTAGCATTTCTAATTGGTCCTCTAGGCAGTTAAATTAATGTACTTGCCTAATTAATGTGAATTCGGGTCCGGGTCAGTTGTCTAGACTCCCTCGCAGCCGTCAGCGAACGCCGGGCTTCATGTCGTCTGCTTCCAGCCGCCGGAGTCTGTGACAAGCCAAGTGCTGACTGTCCATTGAGTCCCCAAAGCAAGTCGGACACAACTTGGGGACCTTCCTCAAGCCTCTCCCTGTCACTCTCCAAGGGTATTGTTTATCATGTCACTTCCTTCTCGTAATCTCAAAATCAGAAGCTCTGATTAGACTGACAACATCCCACGGACCAATGGAGGAACATCATCCAAGCGCTCATCCTTCACCCTTTTTCTTCAGTTTTGTAGTACACTACAAATAAATAAAAAGCTTTTCTTCGGAGCATGATGTGTTCTTTACATAGCTTACATGATACACAGTGAGAATGTTAAAATATAATTTGTTTATACTGATTCCTAAATGCAACGTGAAATTCGTATCTTGTTCATTATTTTGAAATCATTTTTCACAAATAATAGCATCATATTCTGTTAGATAGGATATTATCACAGTATGTGAAGAAACGTTGGTATGTACGTACCTATAAACATGTGAGTATCCACTACCTTTGCTTTCATAAATCAACTTCAATTTGCGATTAAACATATCATGTACATGTACTCTATTGGAATTGTCCGAAAAAAAATAAGGATCTAATACGATACTTGCAAATATATCATCTTGACTTCCTTGATACATAATGATTCTAGGTGTGTTGTATGTAGTTCATATTCCTGTATCGATATGTCGTGATCCAGTTCGTTGATGAAAAAGAAATTTCATGTTTCATGTTAGATTTCAGTCAATAAAAATGAATGCAAATGAAAATTTTAAATTGAAATCATTTAACATTCTTTCAAATTGTTATGTTTTTGATATTACACTTTTCTTAACAAATCAACCAAGATTTTAAAACATCTTCAAAAGTATTAAAAATTAACATACAATGAGATTTTTTTCATAATAGTACTTAGATAACGAATATCCTATGAATTCTGCTAATGGAAATTCGATTAAAAGAAAAAAATATTTTTATGGAACAACTAAAGACAAGTTATTTATTAATATTAAATAACAAAGAAATATGTTGTTTCGATATTTTGCCAATATTTTATCAATCGTGACTAGCTGACATGTACATTGCAGCCGCTCATGTTAGAAAGTGTGTTTCCCTCAATAATGAATATCATACATAAGTCCAATCGATAACGTACTTATATTAATGAACGAACTTATATCCATTTAGTGGTATTGTTTGAAATATTTTTGTCAATTTTGTTCATTTCTCCTCGAATTAGAATCGTGACAATGAGAAGACGTAATAAGCTTGTTTTTGTTCATATCTGAAGTATATCTGTGAATGCAATCCCTTGCAACCCTTCTAATCATAGAAGTTATTAGTTGACGTGTAACACGTCTAGAAACTTATTATGTCACCTGTCCGCCGAAGCGCTGTGCGCGCAGGTACCTCACGGGGGTTCCCAGTGTCACTTCTCGGGTACGACGATGCTACCGCTCCTACGGGAGATTCCCAGGACGTTGTCTCGTGGGAGACCGTGGAATGAAGGGTGCCTAATGAGCTCCAACGCTCACTTTCCCTTCCCTATAGTTTCCCCCTTTTCCCTCCCCTTCCCATTCCATCCGTCTGTCCCACCCTTTACATCCATCCCTTTCCTTTTTCCGTGTTCGCGGAACAACGCACGCATTGGGTTTCGCGTGTGTCGCGCGTTGCCACCCGAGCCTAATGACGTCACGAATCAAATGAATGATCGCTAATTTACAGCACCAGTAGCAGACGCTAACGCTGACAAAAATTGCGTTAACAGAAATGTTCTTTGATAATGAGCGACAAAAATAGGTTTCGGATCCAGTATTCCCTCGCTCTTGTCCCGTTGGGATTGTGACTGATGCACCTGACCTATCGCTAAACGAACATTGAGGCGTCTCTAATATGATTTGTTCGTGTTCGTTTCTTAACAATAACATTCTCGATTTAAAAAAGAGAATCTCTTTGTTTCAAGTAATAAATTTTCTATAAAATGTTTCCGACGAACTAAATTGATATATTTTCATTTTATTTGGACGTTTGCAAAAATTAACATCAAAAACGTCTGGAATAGAACTATACCTTAATACACAAATTTGTGAACTAATGATTTTAGCTGTAGCTTCCAGGAGTACCTTTACCGACTACAACTTAAGTCGAGATCCCGATGAATAATATTCACATGGTAATGACATAAACTTCTGAGTTTCTGAGCAGCGGTCGCATCCCAAACAATTAGAAAAACATAACATCAATTTACAATATAATACATTTGATTTTCCTCTGAAAGAGTAAAGGATGGGCACGTTTTTTTCTTGAGATGAGTCAATTATCTATTTTTTTCAGCTGAACTCCCTCTGCTTTGCTAGCGTGAAATTATTACTTTTTGTAATCTCATTCTATCCAAATTGCCATTGGTGTATGTAAGAAAAACCCGAACAAAATTTCGAGAACTAGTTTCCCTTGGACCCACCTTGGAGAACGCGTGTGACGAATTTCCAAGCTGGAAGATTTTCGGTCTCGTCGATCTGCGGGTTTGTTTGTTTAGCCTAGCCTTATTATTCCCAGTTCATTGGGGTCGGCGTATGGGGATGGATATGATGCTTCGTTAATTGTAGCTGGGGAATACTCATGGCGCCGGATGCCCTTCCTGACGCGCCTCCCCTGAAGCGGTGATTGTGAAATGAAATGGGTGTGAATGATTATGAGTGAATGTTGTGGTGGAATGATAGGCAGGGGAAACGGGAGAACCCCGAGAAAACATGCCGCGAGCACCGCTCCGTCCACCACCTCGGATTCTACTTGGATCGGACCGGGTTTGAACCAGCGTCCCCAGAGGTAGAAGGCGAGCGCGTTACACACTGCGCCACGGGTCGCCCGGTCTCGTCGATCTGCGGGTGACACCAAATAAAAACGCTTAAAAAATAAATGAAATCTATATGGTAAAATCTACATAGAATTTCAAAAAATGTTTCCGAATGTCCATGGAGCTATCCTGGACAACAGGTGTTACAAATTTCAAAAATCTTGGTCTTTAAAGTATCAAAATCGAATTTCGAGAAAAATCGCTGGGTGGTGCACTTAAACCCATCCTAATGAAGGCGCGTACCAAATTTCAAAGTTCTAAGCCATGTCCATGTATTTTTTTTTTCGATTCACGACTGTCATTAAGAAAAGTTTAGAAATTAAAATTGAAAAACATAAATATAAAGAAAGAAATCGCTGAGAGGTCTATTTCACCCCCTGTGTGAAAAGGAATCGCTGAGATGACGTGTATGGAATTTCGAAGCATCTAACTTATCCGTCTCGACGCTAAGCGACGGACACTCAGACACCCAAACATTATTTCATATTAAATTAATTATTACATTATCGTTGCTTAAGTTATTGAATTAAAAGTAATTAATTTAAAATAATAAGTAAGCAAAAACATTAATATAATATTATAAATCTAAATTGAGAAAGTTTTAAAAGTCAGTGAACTAACAAGTGTATAGGAAAAATTGACGAAGTACATCAATTTTATGGTCTACGTGTATCTTATGTAATACCTCAACATTTTGTATTGAATACCGGAACTTCAGAAAGGTTAATTTACAATATTTATGAATAAAACGACTAAATTTTTTTTTTTCCTATTTGTTGAGTGTGTGTGTTTTTCATTACTCTTAAATTGTTTCTGGTAAACACACGTTGCAAGTCATAATCTTTAGCTATGGAATGCTGTAAAACATGTGTATCGTTTGTCCGATAAGTCTGAATTATTATTTGTGAAACATTATGAAACATTTGTTAATATGATATTTACATTAACTTATGATTCAAAGTTGTTGTTTTTTAAATCTTTCGGTTGTGATTGTAAGTTACGAAATGAACAAAGTTTAACACCACGAAAGCAGCACAGCAAAGTACAAAAATCTGCGGGTGGAACAAAGACACATTTTCCTGTAGCAATTACGTTGCTCATTAGGTGAACACCAATTAACCCCATAGACTTTTTCGAGTTGCGATGCAGTATTTCAAATTATATTTGTGATTGTACATTTACCCTGCCACAAGGCTATATTTGTAGTAACAACGTATGTGAAGGACATAATGACTGTAAAGATCGTGTGAGCAAAACAGTGATTTACTTTTAATCATTTTACATTATCAAATAAAACAGGTTTCCAAACTTTTATTTCAATTCGGGAAAGTTAAACAATTAACTTTAATTAACCCAAAGAAATGAATTAAATATATTTTTTGCGACTAAATTTACGAATTACAATGTTTATTACAAGACGTTTTAAACTAAAAACTTTATTGATTCATTATGGTTCTCCACAAAAATGATCAATTTTGCCATAGCCCAAATTTCTTTTTTTAACTGATGTTTTCTACATTAAAATAACTTGAAGAATAAGTTACATGGCAGTAAAATTGGCATTATCTACAATGAGTCCTGGAGTTTGGGTTGGTATAAACACTGTCGATTAAGAAGACTTAACTATCAAAAAAGTACGTAAAGAGTGAAGTATTATTAAAATCATTCGTTGTTAATACTACTATTAACAGACTAATTTTCATAATATATGACAATTAATCACCTGAATCGTTAAAGTGGAAAGATTTTGAACACAAATGACAGCTTTTTAATTTGATTTCTATATAAGATGTAGTAAATATTGTTTGAATGTGTATATTGAATTTCAGTTGAGCGTGTAAACAAAATTGATGAGGATGTTCACAAGTTCATGACTTAATATGATTTATCACTAGAAGTACTTGCTAGGATGCATGCTACCGAATACATTTAATACAAGACTACTACATATTAATAAATAAAAAAAAATTTATGCCTTAAAATGTTCCTTCGTACTCAAGATAAATGCTTATTTCCGCTTTAGGACGGTCGTCGCTTCGTTGTCTTGTGTGTTCACGTGTGTGTTGCGCCCCGTCAGCACGTTCCAGCTAATGAAGGGAATACCGCAGATCACCATGCTTCGGCTGTTTGAGGATTTTTATCGCTGTACGATCTTCCAGATCAAGCTGTGTTGGTGATAAGTTCACGGTTCTACGACTGCGATACGATATCATCGGTGTATCGCGTATCCAGTGTTCGATCCAAAGTCAGTTACACCTACTCGCGTATAATATTAATTATGCTTAATCACGTAATTTAATTTCGAGAAATTTTGCATAGGACAACAAAGAAAGCACATCGAGACGTGTGACACATATTCGTTGCATGATAAATTGAAAGGCGTTTCTATGTTGCTCATTGTTTTATTGGTATAAAGCTTTTTCGGCTGCATAGCAGCCATTGTCAGTAACATACACTGAAAAATATAAATGTACATAAAATGACAATAATAAAAATAGAAACATAATATGAAAGTATACAATTGGGTGAAACAGTATCGAAAGAAGTGTATTTTTGGTTGTTGTTGAAATAAAGAAAGGAAAGAACAATGAAAAAT
>NNCF01128023.1:117846-168459 GCA_002313205.1 Laupala kohalensis
TTCGCGATTTTAAGTGAGAGTGGGCCTATGAAAGGGATTGCGTGTCTGGTTTGAATATTATTGTTTGGAGTAAGTGATGTGAGGTTCTTCGTGTGATATAATCTAACTTTCTTAGTGATTATATTATCAATGAGAACGGTATTGTAGCCATTGTTTTCTGCTATAAGTTTTATAGTGTCTATTTCTTTTTTGATTCTTTCTGGTGAAAGTGGAATGGTGAACAGACGATGGACCATGGAGTGGAAGGTAGCGTGTTTGTGTGAAGGAGGGTGTTGTGAAGAATTGTGTATAGTAGTGTCTGAAATTCAAGTTTTTAAAGAAAAGACTGTTTCAATGTCTATTTTTGAATTCAATGTTATTCTACAAATTTTTTGGAGATATGGTGAAGTTTTTTCCTTACTGCATTGGAAAAGTAATAATCACAATCCATAATTGACTCTCTCATCCTTATAATGTGCCTAGGACTTACAGTATATTGTAGCTTATGTTAGTTATTGATTAAAGGTCACTAATGCTTGCTAGTGTACAAAATTACCCAATTCTTTATGTCATCCTTAAAAATACGATCCTTAAAAACCATTTCCGAGAATAATATTCACTGGACTATTTTCCATCGTAAGCGCTTGGTCCAGTATCTATATCGATTATGGAGAGTTTAGTTACTTCTCTGCTTTTCCATTATCATCAAACCCACCTACTGTCTTAACCGACCACAGCATTGCGGGGGAATTGTTTCTCCTAACTGCGCCACTGTTGCTTGGAAATCCTTACAGCTAAGTTCGAAGTTTCAAGATGGCCACCAAACCGGCAAAATGACAACTCAGCTTCCCGCGGCCTAAGGAGAGGCCTGTCCCAAAGTTAGTCACAAGTTTGTAGTGCTTTTGAATGCGTCCTTGCAGTACCTCGATTGTTCGAAGAAGTCAAATTAATTATATTTCATGAATAAAATATCACTACTGGAAAATTTATCGCTGTATGATATGCATGAAAGAAATATTTGCATTAACTAGCTCTTAAAATACTGTACTGCATCAATTAGAGATTTAGTTTCCTTGATACAATTAAAGGAATCAAAAGAAAAAAAGGCTCTTCTGGTATTAATAAGTACCAATACGACTTCCCTACAAACGTATTGATCAATGAGCATAAAATAATAGTTTATCCTTCTTTCACTCATACGTAAATATCACATCTTCTATCCACAGAAACTGGTCTGTATTTTGGTTTCTAGGTGATTGTCAAAATAAATTCAGTGTTCATTTCAGTTCAATGTGCGTGTTTGTATTAAGGTTAATGTACGCGGAAAGGGTTGTGTGTGGTGTAAAGATACGACAAATGTGTGATCATTAGTGGCTTAGTCAATGCATTCTTTCCGACCGAGACTGTGAAATCCCATTCTCTTTGTCTTTTTATTGATACAACGCTAAATGACGTAGTGGCTTATTGAACACGGTCTCACAAACATTACGCCCTACAAATGGAGGATTCAGGTGATTACGAAATTAATACCCGCCAATGTAGATTAGTCCATTCATCCCTATAATTCTCATGTTTGTCAACCTGATTGTATCATTGTTTAATCGACTCGATAGGATTTACGTGTTTCATAGCATGACAATACATTCGGTGAAGGTCAGTCTGGTATCAAAATTTTCTTTCATATAGAAACTTAAAAGCTGTGCAAAAATGAAAACATACTGAGGACGTACATAGTGAAATTGATATACGAAAAGAATGTATTAGGTACATATTAATATTTTGAGTACTAAAAATCGATACAACGAGAAATTATATTAAAAGCATGATAATAAATAACTATATTACCTTTATGAATAGTTCTAATTTTATTTACAAGATATTCTCATGAACCGTATAATATTTTACGGTGAGTTACACATTCATCAATATAAATATTACACTTGAATATCAACATTTATAGTTTGTCTGGAAACGTTATCCAGCCATTACAAAACTTCATACTTGTTAATACATTACTTGATATTAATAGTGAACGTTGATGCATTTTCTCAAGCGTTTACAATATTTTTCCGGTATAAATTTTCTAAATACATGATCTCGTGTCTCCAAATTCAATTTTTACAAACTATTTTATTAATGAACAATAGAAATATACACCGTTAAATTTATCTTATATACACCGCCAATTTATTTTAACAATATATAAATTGTAATGTAGGAGAATGTACTCTGTATTTTTTTTAAATTTTTACATATAAATAATAATTTCTCAAAAAATTAATTTTAAAATAAAAAGATAACATAAAGTACATTTTATTGTTTATTTATAGTTTATTGTATTGTTGTATTTGTAAATGGGATATGTAGCGTGCTATTGAAGATTATCTACATGGAGCGATAGGAGTTGGGTGGTAGGTCATTGTTAGTAGGTGGGCCGGTTAGCTGGGTTTACCAACAACTTGACCCACGTGGAGGGGTTAGTAGTTAGTTATTGATACTAGGAGGAGCTGGATAGAAGAAGGAAGGTTGGCTTTTCAGTAGTTACAGCTATGTGAACTGGGACATTAATGTGAAAAGCTACAAATTTTCTGGCCCCATCGGGAATCGAACCCGGGACTCAACTTGGGTTCAACGTGTATATTGATATATCATGAGTCACTTAGTTACGTAGAATCTATAGTTGCATTAATATTTCATTGGGAGTAAACAAGATGGGAAATTATGGATTATGGAAGTGCAATCTTCGTTGTAGACAAACCCATAAATATATACAACAAGTATTCAAAGAATTTTGAGACACCAAAAAAATACACCTCTATGGATATAAATTGTTAATGCTGATATATTTCACATTTGGTTCTTTTCTGAGAGTTATAGAAAAATATCCTTCATGTTAATTGGTTAAGAGCACGATGATAATATTCTTGTCGTTAGAGATTTCTGGTAGTATCAGATATTCGAGTGTAATTCAATCTCGTGGATTGGAACCGAATTTTCGGATTTCATTCGAGAGATTTCCTCCGTCGAGCTCCAAAAGAGGTCTGGCCTAACCGGAGACGCACCCGCATAAGAACATGATGCCACCCGCTTCTAAGGAACAAAAGCTCGGCCACATCTCCTGCTTCCCTCGTCTGCAACTCAGACAGAGCATCGCGCCAGAGGGAGGATGCAACCGTTTCCGTTTGCGTTGGCGCTGACTCTACCGCTTCTACCGCTTCGGATCTCTTAGCTCAGTTGCGTCGCCAACTTACGATGCGTATCTAAAGTTACAATTAAATTATTTGCGACGTTTACTGACATGCAGAGTGCAAATTCCTTCTTCTTTTTTTTTGGTTTGAGATAAACTGTGGAATAAAACTTGTGTGGTTCACATCTTGGTTCTCATTTTTAAAAATTATTGGACTTAATTATAATGTTATGATGCACACACTTCGGCGACCCGCGTGTTTGTTCTTTTACCTCGCGTTACTTTGATTCAAAACTCGGTTCATCCATCCATTCATTATCCTTTTCCTTATCCTGACCGTTAGTTATCTGTGGTTCCCAACGGTGCTTAACGAACACTCCAGTTGACATAAGATTTAATTCTTACATATTCATATTTGTGGTAAATTACCTAAATTAAACTTTATTTCGTTAACATTAGAATGCATGGCTAGTTCGCACACCAATATGACTGAAAGTGCGGACTGCGTAACTGGCAAGTTCCTTAAGAGTGAATATCAGGATATTGGAAGCACAGTCCACGGCAACTACAGGGCCAAATCACAGCCAAACTGACCTTCAGCTCCTCCGCTCTAATGTAACCCGATAGTAAATAGCAAATAAAACCTTTTTTAATTCAACCTTTCATTTCATCACAACATTCACTAATAATTATTCACCCCTCACCCAACTCCCACATCTCCCTTGTCATTTTCGACATTAGGAGATCGTCTGAAAACAGGCGGTGGTCAAGTACGACGACTGGGATTCTCCTCGGTGAAGCCATCTGAAAGTGTGCCTCGAGAAACATGATGGTGGACTCCTCTAAGACAGAAGAAATTCTGACACTACTTCATTTATTTAAATCACATACTGAGTAAAACGATATTAAGGATCACCTGGGATATCGTGAATGTTTCAATATTTTGATTGCACGTTACGATGTGAACTCAAAAGCTATCTCGAGGTTGTAGTTTTAAAAAATTACAATAGACTACATCTCCCTCCAATTAATAATTATTGTCCGAAACAAGTTCTGAAACGTGTATTTGGCGCAGCTCTGGAGCTGCAGCAAGGAGTTCAATGTAAAGCTGATTTAAGCATTTCAAAACAAAGCAATTGGTTCATGAAGACTGGTATATTTGAATCGATGACATCCACAGAGAGTTGTTAGTAGATATTATTGGTAAGGAAATATAGTCTGCGCTGAAGCATGAACATAAGCTTTACAATCACAGCAATGTACATTTGCTGCTATTCTTATACAACGTCAAGAATCTTCCGGTAACAGAATTTACTAATATTTTCTGACACGTAGTGACAGACGACTAATACAAGACTAATCTTCTTAATAAGTTGTTCACCCACCTGAAACGACCCCCAAGGAAGCGATCAGAGGTGTGGTGGTTAGAGCACATTCCAATTCTAGTGCCTCTGGCTGACACCAAGGACGATCCAAGAGGAATCTGCAGTGGTGGTCAAAGCGAGTTTCCTCCCGTTTCCTCTGCCTTACAACAATCACTCATTGTCAACTACCCCTCATATCATTTATATCATTCACCAACATTCGTATCTCCCCATTCAACCGCGAACTGACCGTAGTCCCTGAAAACCAATTAGCCCGTGGGGAGGAGGTGGGAGAATGAACGGCGATGAAGTACCGTAGAACACAGTTACCCCACCAATACGAAATAATTCACACATAGGCTGGAGTTCAAAATTGCCAGATATACCAAAACTGAACTAAAAAATGAAATATGAGTCTTTTATGCACCATATCTTTAAGAAGTGAATCAAGAGATTTTTTAAACTGAACATTTTATATGGTTTTCTCATCATCTTTATATGGCATTAATGATCTTTTTTTTAATTTGAAGATAATAATATGGTAGCGTCAAACTCAGAAATAATATTTTAGAATAAATCTGTGTTTTTTGTGTTTCCCAGAACAATTATCCATTGACCGGACCAAGCGAGGTCGAATCAGAGAGAACCTATGAGTCAACTTAGCCGCGTACTATCTCTTACTGACACGTCATTTAAGAAGCTCCGCATCTCTTGAAGGTATACATCTTTCCCTCATGAGTGATTCATTATTGAATGTATCCTTTCAATCTCGGATTAGATTGTTAAGGGTTGTCATTATTTTTGTACAATCCATTTTCCTCAAGGGTAATCACAATGAGAACATTAATTGATAATGAAAAGTATTAAAAATATGTCGTACATATTACACATATGTGCAAATAGAAAGGCAATTACTCTATTTTATACGTTAGCATGACGTTTCCATCAGCTTTCATTTATGCAAGTAACATACAATCTTGTGCATTACGGTACACCGACAAACAGATATATTAGTCAAAATAATGTGCAAATAGGAAACCCGCGTTATTTATTCATTTCATTGAATTATCTTAATATATGGATGTATTTTTTAAATATTGTTTCGTTTTTTTTTTGTAAGAACCTTGACATAATAAATTCAATTACAATTTTAAATTTAAATTGAAACAAATCTTGCTAGATTCTGAAGTTGCTTAAGAAACTTCGCACAGAGTCTGAAACTTTGGAATATCCATACTTGAAATCTATTCTATAAGTACATGGGATTGCGTATGAAACGTGGCATGAGACCTCCAATAACATGAAACGGTTGACCTCCACTCACTCCCGATTACCCGCATGGCTTTCTAATCCGGAGATCCCTGAACTGGCATACATGTAGGGACAGTGACTTCTACATTCAGTTACAAAAAAAATCTGTTTAATACTTTTAACTATCTCACGATCTAACGACAATTTTGAATTCTAAATGGATGAGAGAAAATATGAAATATTATTTCGTCAGGTGCATCACATTTCAAAAATACATTTATGTTCTTTTAAAAGTAAATTTATATAAGTAATATTTCAGCTAAATGCGAAGAATATTTGATATTAAAATCTTCCAATGAATCTTTATTAATTGCATCAATTTATTTTTTAAATTTTTGAATCATTATTTCAGTACCCATATTTTTCGCGGTACATTCTATTCTACGTAGTCCTTGTTTTTGACATTAAGAAATGAGAAATAATTACGCATATATTTCTTTCATTGCGTAAATATTCCTAGTGTTTCTTATTTGTTTCTGTTATCGATATCCTTATATTGTAAACTTGGGTACCTTTCTTTGAAAAATTTTGATTTTCATAAAAAATTAACTAAAATATCTTATTCATAATTAAATATTTTCATGGTTTTAACCAGTTCCACAAACAAATAGTGTGGTATTTAGTATTTAATAATATATGTAGTGTTTGATCAATTAAGAGTACATATAAAGATACATTACGCAAATCCCAAGGCATTACCGGTATAGAAAAAGAGGAACCCCTCACCACATGCACTTTTCGTGAGGGTGAATTAACGTTCTCTGTTATAAATATTTATTAGTTTATTTCAATTCAAATATCAATAACACCTTTCTTGAAATAGAACCAAAAAATAATTATTTTACAGTGTTCCCCAGATTTTAGTTCCTTAGTCGTCCGGAAAGTTCCTCTAGTGTTTTCTTAGACCTGGAAAAGTAATTACGTTTCTCAGTTTGCAATTAACTGTCTGGAATCATTTTGAGCGACCCCTTTTTATTCTTTAAAGAGTGAGTTTTTAATCTTACGAGAGCCGAATAAGCTGGATGCGAAAGGATACGCGTGACTTTAAATAATATTTATGAAGTGCTAAATATGTTTGAATAAAATGTTATTTCAATGAACAATGAATACTATATAGCTGTGAATATTTTATAGTGATACAGCACTCATATATTGTTCGTAGTTCTTGGATATTGAATGGTGTTGATCATTAAGAACATTTCGAGAAAATTATAGAGGAAAACACTGTGTCTCTTTCTTTTTTCTTTTTTTCTTTTTTTTCGCATTCTAGGAATTTCCTCTGCCTTATTTTTCAGAACATAGCTTTATTGCAGTGCAAGTGTAAGTCATGAACTTTATATACTGCTTTAAACAAGAGGGACGTTTTGCGCGATTATTCCAAGATTTCAATTCAAACAAATTCAGAAATCTAGTACGAGCTAACTTTTTTACCGTTATTGATATTACAATGAGTATCGAGCAGTTTTTATTCTCCGTCAAATCTTTTTTATATATGTTCTTTCAGCAGTTGTCTATCCTACCAACACTTTATTCTGGTAGAATATATATTAAGTAATGAACCTCAAAGAACTTTTATTAGAAAAACGTTTTTCTTTTACGTTTAGAGATCTTTTTTCGGGTGTTTTTTCATGCTTTTAATGATCCTTTAGCAAATATATTGATTTTTCTGCAATACCTCGTTTGTTCTAGTTTCTATTCATTTCGTTTGCTCTCTCTCATAAATTGGTTTAGTTTGTCTCAAAAACGAGAGCCTTGTCATCCAAACATGTTCTCGGATTCTTCAAGGTTGTCTACACGCCATACAAGCTAATGCATTTATAAAAATGTTATTCAAATTGATTTTTGTGACAAATCAACGATGCTTTTGTTTCTTGAGACTTAGTTATGCTTCTCTATAAATTTATATCTAACACGAACTAATAATTTTCTATATTCCAATTCAATTTTTAGCATATAAGAAATTTTAAATGGGTAGACGTTATTCAATTTTTATATAAAACATATCTCAAAAGTAATTCATGGTTATAATAAAAATAAATACGTTGCTATAAGATGTTATATTTTTTTTAAATTTTTAGAGGTAAACGAATTAGATCCAAAATGTCTGTGCTATGCAAAACTTCCAAATATTTGCTTAGAGAGCTTATCTGTTAGCATACCAATTTACTTCCTAAACCTTTCCCATTTTTCTGCAATATTTCGTTCTTATGATTGATATAAAATCTTAGTCAAAGAAATTCTTTTGTATGAAATAATTATTTTTTCGTCGATGTGATCTGTTCTTCCATCCTTGAAGTCAAATCCCGTCTACGCGATGACGGATATATGGCATGCAACCCGCTTGTCACTACTGTATTATTCTGAGACTGGTTGTATCCTAGACAGAGACTAAAAGGAAGATTGTGTTGTCTTCGGTAGTTTTCATTGAGGAGTAAATTCAACTTCTAGTATTAATAATAATTCTTCATATTAACAAATTCTTAATTATTTATATTATTTAACTATTACCCATAGTATGAAACATTAGTTTTCTTTATATACTTCTGATTGCTATAACCGAATGTGGAGATACGCACCATCTTAAGATAAGTTTTTATATTGATAATTTTTTCTTATCTTATTGTATCTGGAGCGTATTTTATAAATGAACCACAAAAGTAACAATAAAAATATTTATGTTCCTTTACATCTTTTATGCATGTGTATTTCACTCCAAGAACATCATTCCCATCCAAACGTTAACTGTTTTGAGACCTTCCAACATGGCAGATAGCGTATTATGCTTCTCTTCTGTTAATAACGCTATCTTATTTTTCAATTCTTACGCACTTTCAATACGCCCGTAGAAAAAAAATGTCTCTTCACTTGTTCAGAAACAAAGCATTCTTAGAGACAAAAGGTTAATGATGAAACCTTGAACAGATCAGAAAGAGAGCGTTTCTCACCCAAGCATATTTATAGCACGATAATGTAAATTATTATTAGTTTAATTGACATTGCGTCATAATATTATAGTCTATTGCGTCAAGAAATGAGTTGTACATGTGCGACATTTGCTAAATTTTCCATTAAAAAATGTACGAAATATTTTTTTACTCTAGGTGTTCACTATAAAATTAGTGTACCTGGTACCTTGTTTCATCTACAGAAAAGATTGTTAAGAAGAATCCAAATTGAATTATTTAGCGATTATTGGAAACGAATAGTTTTTATATGATATGTTTTATATTATAATTATCAAATATGAGACAAAATTTTCTAACTTGAAAAACTCTTCATATACAACGAGCGGTAAAGTCATACTTCCATCCAGTCGAGGATTTTCTCTCGAATATTGATTGAATGTTGGTTACTTTCATTTGATCCAAAGACCAGAAGTTTGCATTTAGAAAGAAATTATTTTGTATCCTCAAAATTATTGGTCCTATACAGCAATCTTATTCAATTTAATGTCCGATTGAATCTTTGATGGAAACTAATACCATCGATATTCTTGAAAGTAGAATATACTAGTGGGAATAACATAAGTCAGGTATAATTTTGTGCGATCTGGAGTAATAAAACTTGAGTAGTTAATAAAATTGCGATGTGTCATCATCCAGGGTCAATGGAGGCGAAGTAATGGAGGCCACGGGAGTAGAAAGCAGTGGTACCATTCCCCAGCCTCCCCCTGCTCTGTCTAGAGACTCCGACTCCCCCTTCCCCACTCTTCCGTCCTGGTCCTCGTGTCTCCACCTCCTCATTCAGCAAGTGCTGCTACTGCCTCCACAAGAAGTTGCTCAATTAGCAAATCAGATTAGCACGGTGGGGCACAACGATGGCGGTGGTGGCACCAGCCGTATCATTACTATAATTGGTCCAAGCTCTTTTCCCAAATTCTCCAGCGGCATTTTCATTACCCGGATTGCTCGATGTTGGCTTCTGCCCCCATGCCCTCGTCCTTTTTCCTCCTCCTCTGGTCTCAACCGTTGCCGTCGTAGTCTTTGTCATGGTCCCTCCATGGTGGATTGAACTCAGTGGCTTCTGTAGATTGAAATTAAAGATCCCTAACTTTACGTAAATTAATAATTTGAACAATTACAGTTTGTTAACCAACTTAAAATTAATTTATATCTGGTAACTAGTTTTGATTGTTCAGCAACAGCATATTTATGAACAGTCATGTGAAAAACAAATCTACAGATAATCGTAACAAAAAAGTAATATAAAAAACAAGAAAACTAAATACAAAAAGATGGCTCTAAAAGACGCAGTAAAATTGACAATTTTTTTGCATTCTTACCTTCATTTTATTATTTATTTCACAGGTTATCATCCACCGATTTTGATGCATCCACCGATCGAGGATCATTTCAAACGTCGGCAATAACGCTATTGGCCTGTACGACTTGCAACATGTTGAAACCCTTTCTGTGTAATTCATATCTGCAATTTTTCACGCTCTGGTGAAATATCCAATAGTGATGCAT
Organism: Laupala kohalensis; assembly: GCA_002313205.1. Taxonomy (NCBI): domain Eukaryota; kingdom Metazoa; phylum Arthropoda; class Insecta; order Orthoptera; family Trigonidiidae; genus Laupala; species Laupala kohalensis. The sequence goes on from NNCF01128023.1 coordinate 128,157, forward strand.
CCATTTATAATCCCTAGTAGCCTCGATTTTATTTCTGGGAAAACTTTCTTGACCATATCACGACTTAAGTAATCGTAACCTGGGCTTTTCCGTGGATGCAGCAGTTTTATAATTTCCTCCAATTCCAACCCTGTCATAGTTTCTATCTCCTTCATGTCAATTCACAACTTAGGAATTTATTTTGCGAAACGTTGAATGTATCAAAGGATTAAGGTTTATGATAATATAATGTTCGCTATAAACATATTTATTTATTTACTTATTTATTTTCAACTGCAGTAGCGTAATTGATGTATGTGAATCATCCAGAGAGAGGAACAATGATGGATCTTGACACATGATGGTAATACCTCGCGGAAGAATATCAATTTGATCAAATGCTCCTGTTGTTTGCTCGGGATCATAAATGTGATAATAGCTTATTGGAACGCAGTAAATTTGGGAACGTAGTGTAAGGAGAAAGGAAATTATGCTTGTTTAAAAATTTGTGAGCATCACACCATTAACGTTAAGGGAAAGATATTGAGTAATACTTGTATCTATTACAAACCATACCAAGAGTGAATTTCTAGTGATAAAGCTGACGGAAAAAAACTATACTATGATTGTTAATGAGTAAGAAACGAAAGGAATAAAATATTTCAATCAAAGAATAAAATATGTAGAGAATGAACCCTTACAAACTAATAACTTTAAATACAATACCAAAACTACTGAGTACTACAGTACTCAACGGTTTACATCATTCAAGGAAGAGTCATTTGAATCAGAAGAGATCTTTATTTTTTCTTTTTGATAGCAGAGTGCTGCTCAGGAGGAATTACTTCCACTAGCTGAAGAGGAAAAGCTCTCCACTCTAGATTGAAGAGCTTAGAATCTTGTATACATACTTGGATATCAAATGATGTAAGGCGTCGCATTTACCTTCTGTGAGGAACAAGCCGTGCCTTCCTTCCACAGGGAGAGGAGTATTCGTACAGCGTTGGGGGGAAGCAGCAGCAGCAGCAGCAACCATTAGAGCGACCTGCGAAGGCAAGTGAACAGAGAGGACGAGTAAACAAACAAACAAGCAGCAGGAGGCCTTTCACTCTTCCTCGCGCAGCGCCGCTCCATCTCCGGCTGGCAGAGGAACTCCGGTACAAAAGGACCCTCTGGTTCAACTTCCCCAACTGCCACTTGCGATCTCCCCCAACGGACGTCTCGGCTATTCAAGATCGTCTTCAGCCAAATATACACGGTAATTCAAAGAGAATAAACCGATTTCATGTCGTAATGTTTTAATAATGGATGGTAATACAAAATTCTTACGAAATTTATTATTCTTTCAAAATCTCATTTTACACTTGTAAGACTGGAAATTAAACTTGATTTTATGTATAAGACCTGTGGGTTGTGAGAATTTTGTATTTCTTTCAATTAAAAATATATTACATCGTGTAATCGGATCATTCTTTTTGAATTATCCTATAAGGTGTGTGGGTATCTTGCTTGTGCTTCTTTAAGTTTGAATGCAACACAAGAGCTGGGGGTGATTTCTCGAAGGCGACTTCGCAAATGTATTATACTTGATGGCTGGATAGAATGGAACCTGTCAAATGCACCCGAGGAATTTACAGAGAAGTACCATAGTATAGCTCGTTATACTGTTTGCTTCGTTGGTATTAAACTCTAACAAAGTGGTAACATTGGAAGGGACTGTTGGCTAGTAAAATATGACGATGAAATTTCACCACAAATATAAATGACTTCCCATAATTTCATTGTTTTTCTTTAGATTTTCCTTACAATGATCTACTCAATTTGTCCATCCCTCATTTTTCTTGCTATCCACAACACTGCAGCTCCTTATAAATCATTCCATAGCTGTTCATGAGACGAACTCTTCAAACAAAAGGAAGAATAATATTTGTAAACTATGGAGTTGCGTATTTGCAAACAATTCAGAAAATTCGAAATAAAAAAACCATTCGCTTGCACACAATATTGTAGTTTTATGTCATATGTACTTCATTGAGTCTTTTTTTGTCATAATTCTTTAATGTTCTATGGAAGTATCGTAGGTGGTCTAGTGGTAGCGTCTTCCCCTCCACGATCCCGCTGAGTGGAAGAGCGTGGGTTCAAACCCTGCTCGGCCGAACTAGATGAGGGTTTCCGCACCTACTCCAGACAAATGTTGGTTTGGTACTGCAAGTTTCCTGGCAACCCAACATCTCTCTTTCCCATTTCCCTTACCCAAGTCGAACGGTTAGGTGGAAGAGCAGGCGTCATGGCCTGAACCTCGCCAAAAGACATAGAATAAATAAATAAAATAAAGAGGTAGTCAAAACGTTTTGTACATTTTAATAAATCGGTCAGAGAGATAGAAGAAATATTTCGTAATGGAATGTGAAAAAATATATTGCACTTCATATTGGATAGTCAAATTCTTTAATTCTTTTGAATTATATGCACATTTAGAGACATATATTAATTTTTCAAGGAACTTATAATGAATTTTCCGAAAACTATTCTTTTCTCTTAAGACGTCTCATAACATATTTATTTTCTTGAAGGTTTGCTCCTGGTTAATAATCATAAATGGAATTATCTTGGAAACTACTTTGTTTATTCTTTCTTCACTTTGCTTACATTTTTCTTCCCTGTGTATAACATTATTTTAACGAGAACATTAAAATGAATATCAGCACCTTTTCATTACACTCAATTAAAAAAATTTCGGAAAATTTTAATGCATTTGGCCGTAAAAGGAATCGTACATTAACTATCGGTTCCCATTTCGAGGAAGGCGTCTCAGTTGGAATACATTATGGCTTTGGCGGTTACAAACTTGTCTGTAATTACCGGTTTTATAATCAGTAACAGAGCTAAATTATTATTATTTACGCTATTTGCATGTATGAATATGTATCAGTATATTTTAGTGCGACAGCTCCTCCTTTGTAGAATCTAATCACAATATGCTTAAATACTTAGCAACCTACATTGTATACGTTCCAGCTAACATTTGCTTTATGTATATACTTCTTTATCTATTTCTAACCAGACCAGTTATTACAAAGTTGTTACTGTATTGTTGTGCGTGACAAGCGAGTGATGTGACTGTGATAACCCTTGTGATCAGTGCTGGAAGTCCAGAGTTCGATTCGCGATTCATCGCCATTTTGATCAGATCTGAACGAATTCATACATTAACGTGAACATCAGAGTAGAACAGATTAAGGTTTGAAGAGAGCACTGTAATTAACGTTCGTTACTTCCGGTTCTCCAAAGAAAAATGTAGATTTCAGATCACTTTTTTAGAGAATAATAAACGGGTAACCAAAACCCCCGTAATGATAAAATTTGGGGAACGGGAAGAATTTGAAAACGAAATGGTTGTCCAAAGGCTGCGCGTTTTTTCTTCAGACATCCACATTCCCCCTTAAGCACCACACCGAACCGTGCTTCGGATTCTTGACACTCAGCCCCTCCTCCTACCGGAAAAGGAACGACCGCGCGCCCGCCTAACGAGTTAATTACTCGGACAGACTCGCGCGCCTCCTCCAGACCGACAGGAAGGAGAAGTCCGGAAACCCTCCATGCTGGTGAAGCCACAAGCGCAAGAAGGAATTTATTGTAACTGAGGGGCAATCTCCACCTTTGTACATAGAAGTGAAGTCTACTACTCTCAGGTAGCATCAAATCTCATTCAAGTAGTTAGGTTGTGCCACATTCAATGATTAAACCTAAACTAATAAATATCCGATCGTACAAATGTTTTCCCATGTCTCTAAGAAATCAAATCGATACCGCATTTTCCGATGTGTATCTTGATTTTCTTCTTGATCGCTTTTCAGAATATTTTATTTGAGTATTTTTTAGTCCAACGTCAGACATTCTTTTTACGAAATTACTCCATGTTGGTATTGGAACTGTGAATTCTGCTTCTTTTATGTGTCTGATGGTTCTATCAAACCCTCCAGGATCCTCCTCCCGACCCAAATATCCCTTTCAGTATCTCTCAACACCATTTTTTTTTTTTTTGCATATTTTTGCAAGTATTCAGGTATCACATCCATAAGTCAGCTTTGTTCAGAGAAATGTTTTGAAGGTACGTACGGCACAGCGTATTCTGATGTGACAAATTTCTTTTAGTCAAACATGGTGCTGTATTTCCGCATAAGAGGAAAATACCCCACTTCTGTATCAGAACCCCCACCCCTCGCGGTTCAAGGCTACGAGATGACATACGTTTATATAGCGAGTGCTGCAAATGTAGATGATATGAAACGCAATGGTTTTGTGAAGTGAATTTCAGTCACACTGCTTGAGGAGTCCATCATAAACCACCGTTTGATTCGTATAGAAAAAAAAAATCAAGAAGCTTTCAAATCTATTTTGAACTTCTAGTTTTTTTGAACAACAACTGAATTTTTTAATCATCGCATTAACGCGTATCTCGTTTTTTTTATTTTCATGGATTTAATTCAATTACAATGAAATATTTCCCGTGTTTTATTTTTTATCACTTCATCATTTGTTTCACCTCAATGAAGTGATTACTACTTGATTACTGAGTAATTAGAACTGTTTGAAAAATAATAGAATTCGAGAGGTGGTGGCGTATAAGGGTATTCAATGAAGTTGGATTTTTATACAAATCATTCAGCCAAACGTAACCACGAAAATTGATGGGTTAATAAAGAATTAAATGTCACTTTTCTTTGCCTCTACTAAAAAATAAATTTATTGAAATGCATTAAATATCTATAGAATAACATGTGCAAAAGAGAAATATTTAAAATTTTCGGCTCAAAATTTAAAAAAGTATTTTTTTCCCACTCCTTAAAATGAAATATCATTTTTTCGTTTAAAAGAGTGGATTTAAAGACAACTTGTTTATTGACAGCGATTTGAAATGAAAACCCTTCCTAATATCAAAGTATGTGCCCTTAATGACATTATTCTTTATTTTTTCTGTTAATACCAATTCTGTTACCAATAATTCAAGATATAAAGCTAGTATATGTACACCAAAATATTATAATTTTGAATTTTTTATATGTGTGTTGGTTCTTTTTATTTTAACAGATTTCTCGCGTAATTCCAATGTTCACCAAAATAAATTAGAGAAATAGTTGTGTATATCGAAATACACATATCCCATACGGGTTATTTCAAGCAACGTTGTTAGTGAAATGGAGATATCAACTCACAGATGAGACGAGGCATTCCTTATCGAGGAGTTCCTTTCCATTATTTTTGTCGCGCGTATTTATGTGGGATTGAATCCTTAAGACGTTTCGGAGGAAGTCTACCTGATCGTCCCCTCTTTAGCAACCCTCAGGCAAAAGCTTCCACCTCCAAATAATGTTCTATGTCCTCAACTGATTAAACAGCCTTGAAGTTAATCGCAAACGATGCCACGCCACGAAGCACGCGGCTGGGATTCCCTCAGGAAACTCTTCAGCACGTGCAGCCTGCGAGGCGGTCACGTGGGACGCGGAGGGAAACACATAGACGCGCGGCAATTATATTGGCGCGCTTCGTGGGTTCTCTTTCACGGAAGAAAGCTGGATTCGTTTTCAGGAGACGGAAACACGTCCACTCCGCATTAAATGACATGGACTTAAGACATCGAAGGAGGCCGGAGAGGGGAAAACAGCTCTCAGAGAAGAATCTTTTTCTCTTTCACATATTCAGAGGGGGAGAATGAAATTTTAAGTATACCAACTGCTTTTTTCTGGGACCAGGATTTTTATTTACTGGATCTTACCCTTAACTCAGGGTGAAAGAAAAAATATTTTACTTGGCATTTTGCTTCTGGAATATCACGTCAGAAGTAATTATAATTGCTCAGAATTTAATGAGTTGCTTATTTTCGTTACAAAATTGACTGACAACTCTTAATAAATGGTTCAGTTTATTTAGGGTTTAATATATGTCTATAGGACGTAGCGAATACAGCTAAATCATATTCTCAGACTGCAGAGAAAAATGTCAAGTATTCCGTTAGATTCGAACGTAATATATTTTCTCTTTGCTAATTAAAACTGTTTTTTTTTTTACAAAATTTGATTTCGGTGGCGATAAATTTTTTAAACTCATATATGAGAGGTGGGTGAGAACTGTGACAAAAGTACATTTAATTTACTATAATTATCGTAATAAAGATAAACATGCATTCACAAATTCTGAGACTGGCAATCACTTACAGGAAATTTCTCAATTACAGGGAAATGGTATTCTTATTTTTAACTTGCTTAATTATTAAGAGAATAGAATTTGTTTGACTTGAAATAATATACTGTATATCTTAGTTTTGTAGAAGGTGAACATTTATGTTACAAATGATCAATGTATATTTGTTAAATTATTTAAGTATATTCTAATATGTTTTATTTAATTTAAATCAAACTTTGAAACCTCCGTGCCCACTAAGTTAGACTTTTGAATAAAAATATATAAATGAAAAGATTCTACAGCGAAGTTTGTATATATAATATTAAATTCATGTCTTATAAAGCCATCACAAGTCTGCTCATGATTATGTTAAATCTGTAGTAGTCCGTGAGTCATGAAGTGAAAGATGGGAGCTGGTGGTCAATTAGCCCACAAATGATTTCTCTGCGGTTTTAAGCTGCTCCCCCATTTGCTAGACATGACTAGAACAATTCAGGTTAACATGGTAATATTCCTTAGACTTTAAAACCTTTTGTATGAACATGTACTTCTTGAGCCAACATCACGAAGAGTTACGTCACGACTATTTACGAGAACGTATGAGAATTCAAAAATTAATACTTTTATGAAGAAAAGAAATAGATCAGAGTATGTATTTGATCAAAATAAAAATACAAATATTTAATCACTATCATCAACTTATGTTAAATGAATAGAGACAATTTTTAAAAGAAGGTATACCACATTGTAAGTTCTTAAAATTTATTAAAAGTGTAATTTTGTCTTTCAGTCAAGAATTAAAATTGTAATCTCAGTTTTTTTATGTGCAACAATTCTCCAGAAATACTTCAGTACCAGTTCAATTTTAGTCTCGTAACATTCTCTTGAATGTCGTGTGTCAGATGCAACAGCACCGGCAATTAAAAGCTCACTCAAAATCGGAGAATGGACACGATAAACGTCACCGCTTGTCATGAATTGCACACCTCTCCATTTGCATAGGAGGTGCCGTACGATCGCTCTATTACTCAGAACACTGATTTTCCAAACTCAAGCAACCCCCCAAAACTAGCGATAAGCGCGCGTTTCCGTTCGCATAAATTAATAACAGAACCGCAAACTGTTACTCCGCTCACCGCATCCACGTTCGTTTATTTGAACGCGCGAAGGGATGCACCGGCCTCTGGCCGAGGGGGGCGATGAGGGTGGATGGGGCCACGGAAGGACCCATAGGGCTCCGGCCGTAGGGTGTTTTTACAAGCCGAACAACAGCAAAATCAACACTGCAGTCTGCCCCCTCGTGAACTCCATCCTCCACACCTCTGTCCCTCTCGGCCATGGCCATCCTCCCTGCCAGCCCCTCAGTCCCGCACCCGCTCGATGGATCGACTGTTGAATGCGGTGCTCGTCGCGTGTTTATTTAGTATCGATTCGCCCATTTACATAGTTGGCCGTGTGTTCACCGGAATGGTAATGCCGAACCGAACGCCGCCGCCACCGTCTGTCGTTCGCTACATCCCATCCCACTTCGCTCCTCTTCACTTTGTCCACTTCTAGTCCTCCCTTCCGTATCCCCTCGTGAAGCATCGACTTTTCCTCCCCTCTCCCCGACCCCCGCTATCAAGCGCGCATCAAGCGCGAGACCGCACAAGACTCATTTCGTTTTTTTTAAATTACCAGTGCATTGATGGAGGAGGAGAGCTTATGGTAGAACTGTAATATAGAGATTTCTATCGGCGTGTTTGTACACGAACACAATTTCAATATATCGATAAGGGAAAAATTTTGTCACCATTAACTCCTGACGTTTATGGTATGACATTTATTATATACGCACGTATTTCTGATACCAAATGAAATGGCATCAAACTTGAATCTATTGCCTTGCATGCTAGTAACATTTCTGCTGATATAACATGAGCGTCAATTTGACCACAAAACACAAAAACCACAGTTACTCAAAAGTATCACTATAATATACAAAACCACAGTTACTCGAAACGTCATTTCTTTATTCCGAGAAATTTCGATGAAATCTGCAAACATTTTATTTATGTGACAATATTTTTAATACGAAAATAGCTGTATTATCATTCCACAAAAATAGCTCTAAAATACTGAAACCATGTTTCGTCTTCTTATGAATCAGTTTTCATAAATTATTTCCACACACAAATTTTCACCTATTATGAAATAAATATTCTTTTTCATTATTTCTCGGGTTCTATTTTTTGAAAGCGAACCACTTCTCTCTAAGCCATATTCTTTCATTCTATCTGTTATCAAAGCTCTGTGAATTGAGAGATGATTATATTTAGTGAATAATTAGAGAAATGCGACAGGTGATCAATAATATATTTAAAAAAAAGTATTCCCTCTGCAGAACCCCGTGAACTTTCTGTGCACAGAGTGTATTTATTGACCTCGGCATAGGAAGAATATGTGTCGAGCAACAGTGTTCGTATTTTTCATTAATACATGATGTATCCAGTCCTCTCTCCAGCTAGCAATTCTACGCACTTAGTCACTCTTAGTCTCCTGTTTGAAGAGCACAGTTATAACTGTAAGAATATACATGACACATATTCTTTTCTCTTTATGATCTGATGATATTTGCAAATCTCCTAGTTAATAACAATGTCTTTTAGGTATGAAATTCTGTTTTCTTTCCATTCCTTTTCCTCTTCCCTCATTAACGACAGCACCACACAACTGTCAATTGCAGTTTCTTTAACTAGCTATCGAGAAAGCGAATGCTAGCCTTTTTCCAAACGACTTACCATACTGTCAACAAACAAATTATCTTTTACTAAAATTCCCCAAGGTTATGTTGTATATTCCTATAAAAAATTTCATTAATTCGGAATTCGGCTAATGTTCTTAATATTCAACTGAACAAATTTGTGAATTTTCAATTTTACAGTTTTCCCCTCTAATACATATATTACCTCCATTGAAGACGATCTACAGACTCTTTGGCGTATTGAACGAAACCGTTACGAGTTTTTCAGTTCTCTGTCTAATTGTCGACCGACAATTTTGCGGTCCCAAATTGCACCATTTCATGCTATCATCGGCCTTATTTCCCCGCGATACAGTTTGATCTATTTAGAATTTCTGGTACAACATTATGTGAAAACTACTCTCACGAAAGTTTCAGAATATTCATTTGATTCATTTCTCTATAAAGTGTGTTCTATAAACACCAGCTGTTTACTTAGCTCTGTTGCAACCTATTTCATTTTTTTACTGCCCATTTTTATTTCCCTGCATATAACTGTCTTTGTAGACATTATGTTGGTCAATATTTTACAAATTAAATTAAATTGTAGAAGATTTATTGAGATTTTTTTAGGTGTTCTATAAATATGTTCTAATAAACTATACGAAATAATGTTCAGACATTTACGTTGGGTAACCCATTAGAATTTACATTATTAGCGAAAGTTGATTTTCTAGTCATTTAATAATTATATAAAAGTTTAAAATACAAAAATCGAAACCTCCCAAATTTCTCTCGCAGTTTGAAGCGACAAACATATATTTATTGTAGAATGCGATTAGTGTAGTCGGAAATCCTATGATGTATTCGCACTCTTTTCCATTCAGTCTACATTATTATATCCTCGGTTTATCACTTAGAGTGGAACTAAAAAGAGATAAATGCTACACAAGCTTTGGAGAAGTTAACTAGGCTTCGACGGTGTGAGGAATGAAATAGTTAAATATAATGGAATAAGTGTCTGTTTGTGTGTTTTAGTTCACAGAACTGAAATGGATGGGTTCATTAAAGGCGATTTGGATGAAATCTACAGACTTCTGAGAAAAATGGAGATGATTCCTAAGTAGCATAGATAGCTTATTTTCTTCTTCTAGCTAAGTTCTATAAAATGACTTATTGTCTTCGATAAATTTGCGTTAAAAATGCTATTCTAGAAGAATGAAGTGCCTTTTGGATAAGAAAACAGATTACTCGCTCACTCACTGAAACTCACTTTATCAAATGAATCACCGTTCTGTGACCAATATATCATCAGTCGTCAGTATTTACGGAGTTATACCTACGTGATCTTGAAGGACAATATTGTATCCTCATAAAGAACAAGATATCACTCGATCTCTGTATCTGAACTACTTGGGGCCAAGATATACTATTTTCAATAGAACATGTGTTGAAAGCATCTGACTAATTGTCATAATTTCGAATGCGCATTAAAATTATGCTAGAAAACATCTGTACTCACTTGCCAGAGAACTGGAATTGACATTAATCATCAGTGCACTTCCTTCGACTTATAATATATATTTGTAAAACATATGTAGGAATAAAATGTGCTGTGGTGATTATCAAACTAAAAACTAGGTCTCGACCATCCGAATTTTGCTGGAGAAGGCAGTCGGACACCAAAACCTTTTAGGGTACTTCTCTGAGAACTAAACCTTTAAAATGTCTTAAATTTGTATGAATGAATGCAATAATATATGCTTCTATCGATTTTATCTTTTATAACACTCTTAACCGCCAGTAATATGACATTAAGATGAAATACGTATCTCAAAGAATCTTTTTTTCGAAAATAATTCTCTTTCCCAATCTTTTAAATAGATAATTTTTTAACTATATCATATAATCTTTGACATTTTTAGAGATCTTTGGAGAAGTGATATACAAAACTTTTTGTTACAGTTTTCATCTTGACCGCCATTACCTACGTTACCATTAACTATGTACTAACATGTCAATGGCTGGCCGTTCTGCTCACGAAATGAATTTCAAGAGAGTTCACAATTCATATTACTTTCTTCACGATAACTTTTGTGTCACAAATTAGAGATTCGTATATAATTACTATTATTCTTAATGCTAACATACAAAGTGATGTTAATAAAAAAACAAAAAAAGAGCATCAGTTCTTAGTGATTTGTCCATCCGAGAACGAAGATTACTACATAGCAAGTTTCAAGCTTTCTTCATCGCAGTACGAAATACATCATTTACTTGTTAATAATAAATTTATTATTAGTATGGAAGATTTGTAGTACTTCTAATTACTGATTAACTTGTTTTACTGACAGTGTTACTTCTAATTATTGAACAACTTGTTTTACTGATAGTGTTACTTCTTATTAATGATCAACTCGCGTTACTAGAAATAGACTTTAAATTGATCTTCAATATTGTACATTGACTAACATTTAGTTTTCAGAAGTTCTTTACTTACGAATTCATAGTGCACACGTACATTATGTAATGTTCTCTAATACGAGAATTTACTTACCCAGATATGGTATTTTTTAGAATAACCCGTTTAGTAAACCCTTCCAAGGTAGTTGAGTAAACATAATATGTCCACAAGAATAGAAACAAGAAATGTGCCGTTCATGTCACGTGTGCTCTGCTTTCGTTTTTAATTTCTTGTCATTCTGTCTACCAGGAGAGGAGACACACTGAAGTGATGGGCGAATTCCCATACTGCATCAGTAGGCGTGTGCTCGGCACACCCAATGAACATAACATAATGAAAATTAATTATTGATTTCCCCGACACATCACTAATTTAGTTTTGGTACAATTCAAATTCATTATTGAACAATATTTTAAACAATGCGTTCTATTAACGACCCGTTCTCCCTGCATTGTGTTCATTATCACCCACCCAATCTCTGAGCCTCATGAATATTAAGCGACTCATAAGCAGCTAAGCAGAGGATTAATATGCAGTAGTCCGTAGCTAACCAGTAAAAGTGTACTACCTACATGTAAATTTAAATTTTGACAACAAATAAATTTCAAATAGGATGTGTTGGTTACATTCAATGAAGTTATTTTGAATAAATTTGTAATGATAAAATATTGAGAGATTTTAAAAATGAATGTCTCCCACTCAAATGACATATCAGAGTATCATTCAAACGTTCCCGGGAAAGACAACAAAAATATTTTCAGGCAGAGATAATTTTCGAAAAGTGAACAGTTTTAATGATATAATTGGAAGTAATACTTCTTATTTTCTCGAGTTTTCTTCAGTGCAAGAACATGATTTTAAAAAGATCATTACGTTATTGCTTGAACACGCACCAACCAATACTTTTGCTAAGTCGTATTATGCATATCAAAAATGCATTTAATAATTAAATACCACCCCCTATTGAATTGGATGGATGTGATTTATGATTTATGGAGAAGCTGCAGAGTTTCCTATTTCTTTCGCCTGGCTTTCCGAATTCAAGAAAAGCTTCAAAAAGGTTTCGTCTGCACTTTGCAAACTGAATAAATTATCATAAAAACACGATATATAATGTAATAGAAAAAACAGAGTAAAAATAAGACTTGCAATAATAGATTTTATTTAGCGAATCTAGTACAAACCAAGGTAAAGAACTGAACGAGAAAGTGATGGTGATTATGAAACCGATCTCCTCGACCATCTTTGATGGTCGATGTAGTCGTTGATAAAAAGCTAGTGCTCAAGAATAGAGCGTTACTTACACACTGCAAAAGATAGAGGAACTTTGGAAACACAAACAATGCTGTATTGATAAATTTGTGAATGCACTACCAATAATAGGATACATTACTGAGTGAAATGCGACAGTACTTAGGAAATCCGCTACACAGGTTTCCCATGACGGGGCAATGCAATTAAGTAACAGTTCACTCAAAATACTTTCAGTTCTTGTTTTCAACATTTGGACATCGGTAAGAGACATAAGCGAGTTGTGCCTATGTTCCCATCTCCGCGTAGGTTATCCCGTTCCGCCCCAGAGTTTTCTCCGTCTTTTCTTCGGGCGGAGGTGGGTTGATTATATACGTTTACTGGTGGTGGCGTCATTGTTATTATTGATTTCGCTCTTCGAAGTGATAGTAATAGTTTAATAGTTACCATTAAATCCCAGTATTTTCGGAATAATGAATTGATAACTGAGTGTATTGGTTAAATAGGTGTACTATTATAAGGACTCGAAAATAATATTTCATAAATATTCTGTAGATATAACTACAAGCAGATTCTTATTTTAGATGGAGCTCTTGTCATAATTTTGGCTTCGGGCACAGAAATGTTAAATCCTCCACTGCATTAGGGCTCTTGACCGCAATTGATGGGATGGTCCCTTTGCCTGCTTCCGGAGAGTAAATTAGTTGATTTTCCTCCACGTAGTCATACATATTTCGTAACTGCTCTTTTGACATTTTATATTATTTAATTAATAATTTCGTACCCTGTCCCAATATCAAACTATATCAGATTGTTTCTTTCATTTTCTGTTTCTTTTCTTAATCTTAAACCTCGTTCTGATATTGCAAATAGAAAATTTAGTCGTGATATTGCTTTGGGGCGGCAACTATTACCGCTAATCTTCAATTATATTTCTAATAACCATTATCTTGTTTGAATATTTTTTCAAATACGTTTTGCTACTCCCCTATCGCGTACGTCTATTTTTATAGTTTATTCCCCTCCACTTAAGGCATCCCACGAACGTCCTTGTTTTTACAAAGTACCATACACAGTCGAACAGCAACATATTAAGTTCCGGATACGTCCATCACCGTCATTTACATTGGCCCTTTCCCACTATACGAGCTTCGAAGGATGAGTTCTCCATCCCGTCGTTTCCATGATGCACCGTCACCAGAGGATTTGTCACGCTCCGTGACTACGTCTTCGCTCTCGTGCTTCCCGACGTTCGCTCGCACGTAACTAGAACGTTCCACTTTTATTTCGGCGCTCGTCATAACTTGACAACCAGCAGCGCTGCAATCCCGAGAGGCAGTGGCGAGAGCGTAGACCTCTTGGGGGAGCAGAGTGGGTGCGAAGTTAGCACGAAGTGGGAACGCTTAAGGGTGGCGAAGAGGAACGTCCCCGCCACGAGCGTGAGAACGTCCTTAATAAGCTCCATCGCGACGACGCGAAGGAGAGGCTGCGAGGCGGGCGGCTGCTTCTTAAAAGCACATAACGCAGTTTGACTGCGCCCCGCGCTCTTCCACTTTGTTTGCACCTCTTTTCGGAGCGCGGCTCTCGAGAATGCGAGTAACCTCGTTATCCAGAACCGGCTTATTCAAATTAAACGACTGGCAGCGATGTCCGTTACGAAGAAGACGCCTAAGCGTCTTCCCCGCCGACGTCGGTCTGCGATGCGATGCTGGCCTTTCATAACGCCAGCATGGCGGCTACGAGGATTCCCGCCTTAAGTGCGCGAGCTTCTTAATTTAGCCGCAAGAGTGCGCCTTCTTCCCGCAATCTGCGCTTCTCGAAGACGCAAACATTTTAACTTCCTTAGCAGTGGATACTACGAGAATGCATCGTCCGTAGGGTCTTTTACAGTGAATGGAATTTTTAATTAATCCCGACGGAGTACCTGGGTGAGCGTATCGGAAACCCAGTGACAAAGCGTCTTCGCTGGAAGGAGGGAATAATGACCCTGGGGAAACGGTTAGCCCTTCAGAAGAGCTTCTCAATTCAAGGTTCTTCGCTCGGTGAACACTCTAGTAACCACAACTATTAACAGTCTAATACCGTATCGCTGGCACGTAACGCCCGAAATAGGGTTCCTTACAAATTAAATTCACGCGAAATTGCTTTAGCTTCCCTCTTAAAAAGAGGAGACAATTAAACTTTTATGTTGATTGTAGCTATTTAAAATTCATTACTGAAACTTACGTACAATTGTAAATTTTTAAGTTAAGTTATATAAAGAATTAAAGAACCAAATATTCTTTTGTCGTCTCTTGTAAATTGCAAGTATGAAGTATATCACTTCCTTTTGAATTGAAATACTTAATACAACGATACGTTTTTCATCAAGAAAGCTAATTGGAATAAAAATCACCTTTCACGAAATATTTTTGTATATCTACATATTATTTTCCTTGATGTTATATAATCAATCAAAAGAATCTGATAAAATATACTCTCAATTCCCAGTACGTCGAATACAATTTCCGAGTTCAGCTACAATCTCAGAATTGACCATTATTGGCTTCTAAAACCATAATTATACCGGATGTCTGTTTGTCTTAAAGCGAGGCTGTTCTTATTCTGGTGGAAATGAGTGTAGCGTATTGATTATGTGATCCAACGTACTACTGAGTTGTGACTTAAGTAATATGATTCCAGAAACGAGACTGCTAAAATAAATTTTATTTGTATCCATGTAACTTCCTTAGTGACTTAATACTCGTACAGACACTATAATGACACGAATAATTACGATGATATTGATCTCCGTGACTTCCTTTGCATCTACACGTAATATCATGGTTCTAAAAATGTAATCATTAATTCAATGTATTCTCTACATTGGATACAAAAGAAGTCGTTTGAGTTATTGTATAACCATGGTTGTGTTGTTTACTGAGATGATGCGTTTTACAGTAACCGATGTATTAGGATTAATGAGGCCATACGGAAATGAGATTCGAATGATTACACTTCATCACCTTCAAAAATATTTACAAGAAACCATAAGAGAAGATCTGATGTAACTTTGAAAATGAGTGAAGATTAAATGTATTTATCCATTCCTATGTTATGTTAAAAAAACAGATAATTTCAACTTATTTCATTTTATAAATAAATTTCGATTAATCCGCGTTTATTACGCCTGAGTTAATTTTAATGTGACATCATATATTAAAAATTGAAGGTTGGAAACAATGAGTTAAATATGGATAAAATATTTCTGCGTATTATCGAGATAAACAAATATTTATATCACTTTGAATCATTGCAATAAAATCTCATACCGGATAAAGTCATTGAATTTCAGTACAATGGTTTGAAAGTGGAATAAGTTATATTGAAAAAATCAAATAATAACAGCAACTATGTAGAATAAACATTTCAATATTAGTTTGACGAAAATGTAATAAATATAAAACTATATATAATACTTTTTTATCTGTTCTAGTAGTTTCATTAAATTGTTCCGAGAAAAATTCCAGTTTCAAACACTCATACCATTATTATTTGCTTAACAGTACAGGATATGATAGATACGAAGTGAAACACACTAATAAATCCAAGTTCTAAATGTATTGGATAGAGATGAAAAGAAGTGTTTGGGATATACACAGAGTTGAAACAGCTAAGAATTATTCTTTCGTTTTTAAGAAACGAAGCAGAGCTACGTATTTCAGAGGAATTTACTTTAATATTAGTTGACTTAAATCGTAATATGTTTGTATGGCCGTAATAAACCATCTTTCTACGAGAAATATGTATCTGGAATTCCGGAAAGGAAAAATACTTACATTATGTACTCGTATGTGAGTAACTATTTTTGTTCGAATTCATGTGAACTGAAAAAAATATTTTTACTTTATTAGATTTGTGATAACTTCGACCGCCGAAATTGGTGACGAGACAAGAATCTAAGGTAGGATCACTATCACTGATCGATGACAACTTAGGCATCGATCAAGTCTCCCTCCCGCATGGAGGATTGAAATTCGGAATATTTGCGTTGTGTGTGTTTTACAATCGGATAGATAGGTGTAACATACTGTCTATTGTTGTCAATTTTTTTTTGTTGATATCAATGCGTTCATGCAAAATTATTAGATATATTTCCAGTGCAAATGTATTGGAATTATTAATGAGCACAGTCTTTGGCTTCAGAAATATGAAAATGTAGAAGTACTTATTTCAATTAGATTTTAATTAAAAGTATTCGTTTCCATTTAACAAAACATAAGATCTAGTTATAAATAAAGAATTGATAAATACTAACATGAGAGTTAAAAATGGGGAATGATAAAACAAAATTTTCTCTTCTAATTT
This sequence comes from Laupala kohalensis, assembly GCA_002313205.1. NCBI lineage: Eukaryota > Metazoa > Arthropoda > Insecta > Orthoptera > Trigonidiidae > Laupala > Laupala kohalensis. Next base: position 145,103 of record NNCF01128023.1, read on the forward strand.
TAGAAATTATGTAAAATTTCATTTCAAGTTAGTTGTTCGAAGAAATTAAAAATGTAGTTTCATTAAAATATTATGAGTTTAATATACGTATAGAAACACTTCGATGAGTTGGGTGTAGTTTTTTGGCGTATTTATTCCAATTTTTTATTGCTCATTCAACAACAAACGAAATAGAATACTACGAATATATAGGAAATAAATAAATCTAGGAAGAGAAGAAGTAAAGTGGACGTTGGTAAGAAGGTAAGTCGTAAACACAGCAAACCAAAAAAATCACTGTTGAGTCCAAGTTACCTGGCCATTAATCTGCGGGGAACAAGAGCAAGGGCAGCACCCCATAGCCCCCGTGGGGCTGTTGGCTGACGACGGAGTGTCGACGAGGGTGGCAGTCACTAGCCACAGCGAAAGGGAGTGGGAAGGATATCGGATGTCCATAAGACGCCGGCTGCGTCTGATGGCTCCCTTGGTGGTGGTGGTGGAGGCGGCAGCAACACTCTCCCGCAGCAGTCCCTGGCGTTCCTCGGGGTGAGGTATATCGAGCGAATCCGATCGGCGCGACGGCGAGGGACCCCAAGCACCTGAAGCCACGGGTCACCAGAGTTCTGTCATTTATCAGGAACTGAGTGAGTTTAATGAAGCGGCAGGAAACACTGGGACCCGGGCGAGGGTACCCTACCCCTTCCCACCCCCTCCACCACTCCACCCCCGCGTTCACGGATTTCGGAAGAGCGAGAGTGCCGAAATTGCGTTCTGCGCGCAGGCAGCTGGTTTGTGTTTCCGCCTTATCGCAAAGCCATCGCCACCGCTTTGTTTCCACTTTCTGTTTTCCTTGTGCTGAAGAGCGCTGCCCGTCGCTCTACATCCGAGGCAATTGTCTCTGAGGCTGGGATTGATCCTGAGTCGAATACGACGCTATGTATTGTGTATTTCGAAATGTGGAGAGAATCAAATGATGTGTGTGACAAGTATTATTTCTAAAAATATACTTCCTGTAAGTAACGATATTTCAAAATATCGTCAAATTGAGGAAAGCTATTGCTTAAAGATTGCAAATATTTTTTTTTTCATTTCTAAAACAATTAGTGTAGACTTAAGTAGTGTCTATTAGAAATTGCCCTGTTAAGCTGAGTAGCTGCATATTAACATCGGAACACTAATTATCAAATTACAAAGTTGAGAGATTCCGTAAGTTTACCTGGTGATTTGAAAATGTTTTAACCGATAACCTTCTCTCTCTCATTTCCATATTCCCTTAATTAATTTCAAAATATCCTATGAGCTGCACTCTGGACTCAACCCATAAGTGAAGTACCCTCTCGAAAATATGTATAAAATAATAGGAAACTGCTACGCGTAACATGATCCACTACATCTAGTAAATGATAACATAGGTCAGGATACATTCAGAATGCATTCGTAATGAAAGCCTTCCGTTTTACTGGTCCACACTGACTGGTTCTCATAGTTGGAGACTTCATTTTTAATACTTTACAGATACAGTCCTCAAAAGTCTTTTATTTTTAACTGATAATGGTTGGTATGCAGTTTCCATTTACAATAATAGAGTTTTCGATTTGGAGGACTGAATTGAGATTTAAAATATCCACCTCAGTCAAATATCTGGTTATTTAAAATATATTAATGAATTATTTGACATTCTTATATATGAACCTAAGACGGAAGTTGCGAATCTTTCAAAGCTGATCGCTTGTATATCCCTTCACATTTGCAAATTAATTAGTTGCTTAAAAATACACATGCTTCAAAAACGTTTTCGTCGAGATCAGCATATCTCTCCGGATCAATTATCTGAATGGCTGTAGTCTCTTGGAGAACCTCACATTGATTATACCGCCCTCCAAAAGAAATGTTAGTATTTCCAAATCCATGTCACTATTTTTTTATATATCTTTACTTGTATTATGAGTACATCACAAGAGACACTACAGGACAATCATCTCATTATCTTAAGTTCTGTTTTCTCTCTACACTAAATTTCTTGTAGTTAACCATAATCCCGTATAGGTGATCGTACTCTATTACCTACAATCTCATTGCTTCTGTGATGTCATAAAGCCCGTCCACAAAAAAACATAATATCCTTATATTAGTTCAATATCTTTCACGGTATGTGATATTTCCATATCACCATTAGGGTCATCCTTTGAATAGCAGTTTCATGGTAAAAAGACACTTTTTCGCAAACTAAGCGACATGTCCATTTCCTTGCACCAAGTTACAAAGTTACGCCAAGTCCAGGGTATATTTTTTTCGAAATTTGCGCAGATCTTCATTATTTCGTCTCAATACTTAAGTGATCGTAAAAATTAATTGCCAACAAGGAAAACGAAAGAATCAATAGTTGACAGAAATATCAGTTACAGGGGAATTGACATATTTTTCTCTCAATCTTCAGTCAAAAACAACTCAAGAAATGAAATGTATGAAAACAAGCGTGAAGAAAAGCTAGGAGGATCATCTAAATTGAAGATCTAGTAAGCGTGAAAGGAAAAGAAATTTCGTAACACATTCTTAACAAAATTGTAAGCAAAATATGTACGTGAAAAAACTCGCCTGGTGTTTTTGAGTAAGCTTTTTCAGATGCACACAAACTTGAGTTTTTTAAAGATATTTTTGTTTCAAAAATATTCTTTAAAAATTTAATGGGTCCTTTTCTAAAGAAATTAATAGTTAGTGAGAATATTAATTCCTTACGACTCTTATCATTCAACCTTTTTGAATTTTGTTAACAAATACTATGTCCAATCCTGATTCCTCCACCCTACGACTTTTATTCCTTGACCTGTCCGTTTGCCAATTCACTTACTGATCATCGAAAACACTTTTTATTAACCAGCATCAATGCATATCCTGGCAAACCATGCTTCAAGGAAGGGCCCAAGATATCAATAACACAATGTCGCAACGCATAGCAGCTCTAATTGCAGCTCTTAGAGACTTAAGAATATATGTCTATGGTAAACATTAACCATTGGTATGTATGACTAACTAGTATTTTTATTTATTCCACATGATTCCGTGATAGTGTTGCAATTTTTACTGACAGTAGTGTACTTGGAACATTGTTCATGTAGAAAAATTATTACTTTTCTAATACCAATAAATATGTTCTGCGCACCATTCAGTTAATTCGGTGGTTTGTTCCAGAAGTTCCCAAGTTCGGAGAGCCAATCACCAACGTGACAGCACCCGTCGGTCGAGAGGCCATCCTCGCATGCCTCGTGGATGATCTCTCTACTTACAAGGTGAGGATTCATATCTTCTCTCTTTTAATTTTACATGATGATTTGACTTTCTTCGAAATAAACGGGAGGATGATGGAAAATTAAAAAAATATTTTAATACGATCAATAGAAATTCTTGACCACGTGTTTCAACAAGGATAGGAATTCCAGAGTTTTGTTATAAAATTCACCATCCAAAAGATTCCCAACGTTTCGACTTGTATTAAAAACCTCTAGCACGGCCCTCTGCAATAATCACAAGTCATCATTCACCACAAAACGCACATCAAACCACTTCAGCATCACACAAAGCATTACGCTATGGTCAAATAAATATTCGTCTATATATTTGAATTTTTGTTTAGTTTCTGGAAAATTGGCATAATAGTCCAGAGAGATTGAAAACAATTAAACGAGTTTTGTATATTTTATGTGTTTTAAACTAGTAATTTATGGAATGATAAAGTGCATCAAATATGCATGAATACGCATTTGTATTAATATAGAATTGCCAGCTATGAAACGTTTTAAATATATAGAACGACGAAAAATACATGAAACAAATATAGACATGAATTGAAATGAACATTCCCATTCAATGATTATTTCTTCTCATCCACGTAAAACTTGCCTAATAAGGTGAGAAATCGTCAACTCACTGCTATCACTCAGAAAACAGAACGAATGAAGAGTTCATTTTAAACGCAATTCAGAATTTTAAAACTTTGACAATATTAGTAGTATTAATTTAATCATCTCGACTTAATGAGACTGTCCAAATTACCCTTGTTTCATTCAGTTTAACAAGCTCGCACTGGAAATGTGTGATGTTAAGCCTAGACTTAACGTAATCTGGGGAATGCTCACTGCAAATCGATGAAAACAGAACGGGTAAGCGCAGTCTCTGCCTCTGATTGAATTCTTTGCGAGAGACCCCACTGGGATAAAGGTCAATAATATCTCTATAATGCGAAAAAAAGTCACAGTATAATCCTATCGTCTGGTTGTGTCTCAATTAATTTCGTTTTCAAAAATATTTAGTGATAGAATGAGTTATTTTTAGTTTTGTGATGAAGACATGATAGCAATTAATCGCTATCTACAAGAAATTCCGTGAACAAAATACAATCCACAAACAAAAAATTTCTTGCAAGTCTTACGTTAAAAGATTTGAATTGAATCTCTTTCAACTTTTCAATTTTACTTTTCTATAACAGACATTATTTCGAAAAATCTACGTACAATATAACTCACTAAAATATTACAATGCAAAACAATACGGCCGAACATTGTGCCGATGTATTACCTAAACCGTGTGACACGACGCGCAAAAGTAATCCGTACGCAAATTTTACACTACTTTTAACATAATTATGTTAATATCCTGTAATATTGTGTATAATTGACCAGCCTCTATCTAAGTTGAATCGATTTGCTTTCTGTTCTTCTTGTATGTTTGGTGTCCCGGCTTCCGGGTGTCTCCCGCGTCAATTGCCGAAGACGTTTCATCTATCATACTGTGGCATTTGCCCGATCTTCTTGACAATTGACCCGGCAGACACCCGGAAACCAAGACACCATTGACACTGATCGCGGAAGCCTACAACTGCTTCTTGATAGTTTGTTTTGTTTATTTGTCAATGCTTTGGGATGGAGTATATATTTTTGCAGTAACATGCATTACACTCTCACTATTATATTATTCTTGGTTTATTTACGCGAACAAAAACGTATTCATAAGTGTAAATTATGGTCAGCGTGGTTCAGTAGGTAGAGCGCTGATGCTGCTGGCTGGGTGGTCGGGGTTCGATTCCTGGTGAGGTGGGGATTTTTCATCACTCCTCAACATCCAGACTCAGCCTTCAATCAAAACTACTCAACCTGCTGGAAAATGAGGACCAAGGTCTATCCTGGGGTCAAACTGGTCGGAGCGAGATGCTAACCACATCTTCTCCTCCTAGTGCCGTGGTAGTGCCGTTCTAATTTCCTTGGGTACCTTCGGGACCTGTTTTGAGATAGTTTGACTATATGTCAGTTATTTCATTGTAAGTGAAATTTCTCACACATTTATGTATCTTTAACTAAAACATGGTGTATGTTAAGGAAATCGTAAAACTTAAATAAAACATTATTTTAAATAAGTGAAGAGAAATTGCTTATTAGTTTAATAGTGTATTTGCGTAAGAATGCAAAACTTTGAATAATTTGATTGACTAATTCTCTCCCTCAAGAGGTTATTATTAAGATGCTGCTATTCATTTTGTTCTCTATTTAACGACTTATAATTGATGTAGCAATATTTATATGTTTCATGTAAACAAGTGGTTTGGGTGGATAAGAAGTTAAGTTGAGCAGTCTGATAACGCAAGGTTTAGATCCGGTATTAGTCAAAAGTAAGTGAGGGGAAACACCAACCGAAGACATCGCCCATGGATTACTATATTTATCCAATATTTCGCTCGTAAAACTCTAATAAAATACATCATTTAAATCCTCAAAGAATGCATCCACTTTGAGTGAAAAGGAGTCACTGGAGATCCTCACCACTGCTTCTTCTGGGCTTCCCCTCGCCCACTCGTTGTCTTTAGCGCTCCTCGTGGTGAGTTGCGGAATCACCCTCAGCGCGTGGCGTTCGCCCGTTTGCGCACGCTCCCCTTCGACTCTTAATTTAAAACTCGAAAGCTTTATGCGATGCTTTCAGGGGAGGAATCTCTCTCCCTTCGATCCTCATCGTTCGCAAGAGCCGGAAGCTCAGTGGGACGCTAGTGGTCGGAAACTGTAACAAGAAGAAAAAGCGCTTTCTAACGAGCTACACGCCTTGTTTATGAATTTGGACGGCTTCGAAGAGCTCTTTCGCTTTGACGGTCACAGTTCTATCGTCTCCACCGCCATTGCCACCTCTTTTTTAGCTTCCCTCCACCCTCACCCCTCTCGAGTCCGCGAGTGACGAACCGTTGAGCACTTCCTTCTTGCAATCGATTCGACGTAAGGGGGCCGACACACTACTCGGTGTACTTAACTGTGTAAATATTGCGTTTCAAAGTAAAATAAATCTCAACCGCGGAAGTTGGATCTCTTTATGCATTAACGAACTGCAGAGAGCAACAGAGAGAAACCAATTCAACGTGGAAGTTACGGTCTGTAAAAGATCTGTAAAAAGTTTGATTCCGATTGTGTGGTTTGGAACGATATTTGGTTATCAGAATTTAAAAATAAAAGATTTGTTTATTATAAAATTAAAACAATTACAGGAGCAAACGGTAAAGTAATACATGGCCACAATAAGACCTCGATCCCGTTGATATTGTTTTCATGGGCGCTCAAAATTCATGGAGATACGAACATAATTCTTTCTACATTACGTTCCAATTTCGTATGGAAGTAAATACTTTTATAATTTATAGTTATATTTAGTGGAGAATGCAGCGTATAGATGAAACTGGAAAAAGGAGTTTTTTAGTGAATATTCTTGCGGGTATCTTGCAAATTGCCCTTGAAACGATTTTAGCATGGTTTCTTGGAACACATATGATAAAAAGGTGCGGTCTACCACTCAGTGACGGTACATATACGCGTACTAAAAACAATGTTTTAGACTTTAGTACAACCCATAAGAGAATATATGCGGTTGAAGAGAAATGTACTTGCTTTACTTCTATCCTTACGGAATTAAGTATGGTACTGGGAGCAACGGAAAAGAGATCTGCTCGCAATTATTGGGCAAGAAGGTGAACACAGTTTCTTTACTTTTAGTATTCTTTAAATAGGTTGGCGTGACTTGCTCACACTTTAGATCAACCTTGTGAATAATGATGCTGAAAAATCCAAAGAGCACTCGCAATTTAATTAACTGACCTCACTCAGTCGCAGTAAATGAAGCAACGGGTTATGTAAAACAATAAAAGAACCTTAATGAATTTTTTTCAAACATATTATACGAACCAAAAATCAACTATGTCGACAAATAGCGGCTATTTTGTCATCATTCAACATTATTGTGGTCACCAAACAGACGGTATAAAAACGTGGAGTTTTAGTGGGTTTGGAGACTACAATAAAGGAACTGGGATGCATCCTGCCCCGCCAGTCACTATTTTCTCTACATACGGGATCTCTATTTTCTACCCATCCCGGCCCGGGTTTTTCTCCGGTTTTCCTTCGGGTAGAGGCGGATTTATCATACAGGTTCTCTAGGCTTTGTCTAGGGGGGTCTATTGTAACAATAAATCGTGAATTTAGTGTTATTTCAATTTTTAAGCACTATACTCAGAATAATCTATAGTTCGATAATAACTTACATGTAATTTTTTGCTTAAAATTACAAACATATTGACATTCTATTAGTATTATAACTCGCAGCTAACTTTTTATCTTATCTAGGAATTTTTGCTGAATTTTTTGAATCCGCCTCTGCCTTAGGGCCCTTGATCGGAATTGATGGGATGGTCCCTTGCTTGCTTCCGGAGAGTAAATTAGTTTTTTTTCCCTCCACGTGGTCATACGCAGTTTGTACTGTTTTTTGACAATAAATTTATTTATTTATTATTTATTTATTCTCACAAGGTTGGACTAGTCTTGAAAGGATTTCTATTCCTGGCATTCTGTTCGTTTGTATGTAAATAGTTTCATTCCTCTGTACTAATCTCACGTAAATAAGATACCCAAGTAAATCAACTTCTAATAGAGAAAAAAGTGACTGGCTCAGCAAGACGTCCTCGTCTCTTCATTGTAGGTTCTAACCAATTAGGTGTTTCAGTGTACCCCTTTTGTATTGTCGTCTGGATTGATTACACTTTGTCACCAATTCAACAGACAGATGAAGGGTATACTGATCTTGTCAAACGTACAATGAAATTACTATTAACTAACTATAACGAGAACATTTATGTTGATGATATGTATTCAATACAATATTATGAGAATTACCATCACATTTTTCCAGAGTTTAAATATTTCGAGTTTATTTCCGTCGTGAATCGTCCGCGACAATCGTGTTTGAAAAAATACGCTTTTAATTAAAAATAAAACATTAATATATTAACAGGGGATAATGTATGATACCAAAAACAATAACAAAAAATTATGGAGAGTAAGCAAAATTTTGTAACATTAAATTCTTCTAAGAATAAAAACGTAAGTGCCTTCATTAAGAGAGTAGATCTTAAAAATGAATTAGGAAATATAATTACTGCATATCATACTGTTTTAATGAATGAGTCCGTACATTTAATTATACAAAAAAAATTATTTAATATTGAGCATAATTGCTTTGATACTGTATTTGTTATCAGATGAACCATTTCCCCTGTTAATGTATAATTGTATTAGTAATTAAAGCATATCTCCACAAGTGTTTACGTTTCTATTTTGGTACTTTTAGTCAAATATTAAGAATACTAGAAATTCTAAAGGTTGATTTCCCTTCCTAATTGTTGTATAGTGAGACAGCTAAACGTTTTCTCACTATCGATATTATTGTTGGGGTTTTACTAATCAGAGTTCACAGAAATCGTTGACTAACGATCGACTAGATTTGGTTCTCAATCGAATTTAATTTACAAACTTGCTTCGTTTGTGTGATGTACTTCCGTTTCAAAATGAACAATTGATATGTCATACACTTCCAAGTTTTCGATCGATCTAAAATTTTACAAATACGTGTGGTTTGCATGAAAATAGATGATTTCGGTGCCATTATACGAAAATCTACACTTAAATGGGGAGAAATGGGAGTGTTTATCCCACCATAGCTCTAGAATTCATGAAGTAATTTCAACCAAACTTGGTATACAGATTACAATCTAACAACAAGTTTGTGCGGTTAAGACAACCCTGATACCCCTAAGGACGAAGTGGGAGATGGGTAAAACGTAAAATAATAACAAATTGTAGAACAGTCGAGTTTGTACTCATTTGACAATGTTCACAATTAAGTAAACAAATTCTAATACTCAAAAAGGAGAAAATAAACGTAAAAACCTATATAAACAAGCTTGTATACAACAAGTTCGGTACTAAAAAGCAAACCATAATATTCAGTAAAATCAAAAATAAAAGAAGTTAATCAGAAAAATTTATTTAAAAAAAGAATATCATAAAATTTAAATTAAAAGTTTGAGGCTATTTTCAGAAATTTCAATTTATTACTCATGTAATGCCTCAAGTTTTCAAATTTTCTGTTTTTCTTTTTTAATCACCTTTTCTGACCAATTTTTTATTTGCAATTTTACTGAGTATTATATTTTACTTTTTGGTAAATACTTTTTTACTTAAAAGCTCGTTTTTGAAAAATATTTTTCGTTTATTTTCTGTATTATCAAATAACTTATCTACAGGCAAGGAAGTGCATACTCGAGTATTGCCCCGATTTGAAGTCCTGTAATTTCTCTCAATTTTAGGAAACATTTTTTCCATGATTTTAAAACTTAAAAATTTCATCCAAGAACGACTGAACTTCTGATGTAATAGCAGAGTTTAAATCAAGGTACGGAATACATAAAAGAGTCTCATCAAAAAATATGTGTTATAGCAAAAATGCAATTGAACTAAATCACTTGATACAGTACATACAGTGGATGGAAATGAGACGATTTTTTCATGCCGTTATTGGAAACAATTGCATTATTGTCATCGTAAGGAGGGGTTTTGAAGAGATTTGTTATTAGAACGATAAATTATGAGAAGACTGTTAGCAGCAAAAGTGACCGGTAACCTTTCACATTTTGTCCTATGACCGTTCGGTGCAAACTGAAGTTAGGCTGCATATCATTTGGTAACGACATAGATTATGACTTTATTGTGGACATGTAACGGTTTACACTGAGCCAACGATGAGTTTCTGCGAGATATCCTGCTGAACTTAATTTGCCAAGAACTATTTATGAGAAACATATAACGTAACATGTGCTTTAATTAGAACTGAAATTTCAGAAATTGCAGTATATTGTAGAACGTCCTGGAGAAACATTTCCACGATCCAAAACAAGAAATGTGAGAAGAATGTAATTTGAACAAATATTTGAAGATCCATTCACGACATTTCTAATACGTAAAATATGTGATATAAATTTGAACCTAAAGTTGAATCCGATATGGTAGCAGAAGCAGTGGGTCGAAACCTGTATCAATGAAATTAGCTATCTCAGCTGATGTCCTCCCTATATATAAGAGAATTTAAGCCTAATTTCCTGTACTAGAACTTACATAGCACTTATATCGACCATTATGAATCATACTTTAAGCGGAATATATTTATTATATTAACTTTTTTAAGGTATTCAGTCAATACCTGGCACTTCTGTAAGAATGAATCTTTTTATGTCTTTTAATCAGATTTGATGATGACACAAACATGGTGTTGAAACTGATTTATTTTATGCCTTTTGGTGTGGTTCAGTCCATAAAGTCTGCTCTTCCACTTAACCGTTGGACTGGGGAGAGGGAATTGATAAGGAGAGTTGTTGGGTTGCCAGGGTACCGAACAGACGGTTGACTGGAGAAGGTGCAGGAAACCCCAGCTGAAAACCTCACCTAGTTCGGCCGAGCAGGGTTTGAACCCACACCTTACCGCTCAGCGGGATCGTGAAAGTGAAGACGCAACCACTAGATCACCGCTGTCGGTGATTACGTGAATATAATACAGATATTTTCCACAATAGTTGTATAATGATATATAAAAATATTTCTTATTAAAATGTATTTCTAAACTTACCCAAGAGGATAGGGTTAAGTTGGGACAGAGTTCGAATCTAATACATATTTACGATTAGTTCCATATTTATTTTATCAGAATATTATGAAATAAAATCATACGTGGATTTTGGTAAAATATTACGGGAAAATATACCCAGGAAATTCGGTATGCAATTTAAGCGTTGAGCGAGATTAATCAATATGTAACAGATGATTACTGCGCGCAAACGGTATCATAACTTAAACTTAAGTAGAGTTCTTTATGTTAGACCATACTAGTTTCTAGCAAAGCACTATGAATTTGGTGGCAGGTTTAAATCCTACAACATGAGACAGTTTACATTCAACTGAGATTTTTTATACTGAAAATCAATTAAACAGTGCGATAAAATTAAAGATATGTTACTATTGTAAGTAATTACGGTTGTGTAACGGTTAACGATCTGAGCTAATGATAGCAAAATCCATGGATTGAATCCCAATCCAGAATTTTTAAATATAATTTCCAAGTATATTTTTCCAAGTACATTTAATGGTTCGTTTAAAAATTTTCTTACTTTTACCGAGGTTTTTTAGCATTCCAACACCAAGTAGTTTTGGTCAAATGCTTACTGTCTTGTTCTGAATATATTTTGGAGGGATGTAATTTTTTCGTGAAATATTTTGTCTTGCCAAAGGTTTCCACAAATTTAGAGTAAAGGACTCCAAGAAGTAACCATATTGAGAGAATTAATTAGAGTTATTGTAGCAGAATAAGTGGTATATATTAAACATATAACAGGAATGATATATTACATCCTATTCAATATCGTGTCGCATCTGATTCACATTTACCTTATTAAACATTTGAACAATTCTTTAAATTTTATTCAATTGGTAGAAATTTGTTGCACCTGATGGTGATGATCACAATAGTATAGAGCAAAGACTTCTGGAGGAAGCAGCAAGATGACAGGACCAGATAACATGAAACTATTGGGCTTCGTATTAATAAAGGATGAAGGAGGTACGAAATAAATATCATTAGGGACTGCAGAAACAATTTTGTCCACAAAATATCGTCTTAGAATCTATGAAAAAAAAATTAATAAATACTCAATTATGTTATCATCCTTTCTTTTTCTTTCCTTCGATTTCCTTGATCTTCTCTTGCACCAGTGCCACAAGCTGCATCATCTGTACTTCGAAGATATCAACTCTCCATCATCACTCGTCCATCCCGAATAGTCTTCTCATCCTTCTATCACGTCGCAGAATGCAGACTCAGATTCTTTTTTATCCATCAACTTTCTATTTTCGTCATGTCCTCGCACTCCCGTCTGTTACCACTTCTATCTCGTACACCTCCTCCTCTTCCTCCACTCTGTCTTCTCCATTAACTCCAACTTACTCTTCGACATTCAACTCTCAGCACCCGCTATGCTTCAAACTCGCCTCCTGTTACACCATCGAGCGCTACTCGAGAGCCATGAAGACACTCTCAAGGGGGAACTTAATTTCTCACCAGAGGAGAGAGATCTCATAAAGCGAAAAGCAAACGAGTGAGCGGCGGTTTATTTCTACCAGCAATTACACACAAAAGATACTGGATACATCTATAAATCAAGCTTTAACTTCTAACTTCAGTGTATTGTGAACCCTCGTTATTAAACAAAATATTGCTCAGATAATAAAAATAATTTATTGTGACAAGTCCTTAAAATGATAACTATATAGAGCTATGACATAGAATTATGACGAACCGATCAATATACTCAGAAAATAAAATTTCTTGAAACATAATCGACCGAAGAAAAGTTCGTCCTAAGTTTTTCTAACGTTATTGCACTTCAGATCGCTTCCTTGGGTACGGCAATACAAATTATTAATTCACTCATGAGATTTGAAAACAATTATCTTCCAATAAATATGTTTTACACTATTCGAATTATTAAGAAAATCATATAAGCATATTATTCGTATGGTCAGGGACAAAATACATAACCAAACATAAACATCCATAAAAATTATTTAAATAGCCGAGTAAATTTTAGAAAATCATGAAACGAACTAGCATTTATTTAAAAAATTCGGAATAATCTTTCGTAAGTTGAATGGTGTCATCATTGAGTGGTACGTTACTAGCTTCCTTGACTTGTCATACTTCTCGTGTAGTAGAACTGTTACGTTCCCACTTCTGTTAACTTAAGAATTGAAAACCATTAACCCCCTCAGTTCTAATTAGGAACTCATATGATTATTTAATAAATCTTATTATTATTTAATAAATGATGTATTCAATAGGCAATTGATGCGTAACTCATCAATAATTAAGTGAGATAGACCAGGAATCGTTCAGGTAAGTCTAACCTTGGATCAGTGCCCGACTTGGTAAAAGGAATCAAGGCTGAGCTAAACAGCTTGACAAAGTAAATATGATAAATGTTAAATAGAATAGGGTCAAGTATATCACAAACGGTTCATACACCACTTTAAGCGTGAAATGCTTTCCCCTCTAAATAAACCGTTAAGAAATAAATAAATTGAACAATAATATTAGAATTAATAAATGCTTATTACAATGAATGTTGGTTACACTTGAAGAGTGTAACAAATACATGAATGTAACATAAAGTGAAATACAAAAAGAAAGTTTATAACAGGGCGGAAGTGCTGAAGGCACGTCCGACCCGGAGAGAAGCCAAACTTACTCTACCTTAACCTTCTGCTCCGCTGGCGGCGCTGGGCCATTGTTTTTCTTACCACCATTTCTCTGTGCGCATAATATGGCACCTGGATGCTAATGAACCAATCTAGTTTACTTAATAAATGGAACGAAAAGTTGTTCAAATCCCATTGGCTGTTATAAATCGGTGCAAGCCGCCCAGCTCACATCCTGTGGAATAGTTTCCAGGGCGTCCTTTGTTCGGTACCGACTCGTAGTTACTCGTTGACTCGTTCTATATATTATATTGTTATTCATAGCAATGACATATCCTAACTCACAGCTTGCCACCAAACCCTAATTACTCATAATCATGACTATGATATTCTTATAGAGCTGAGTAATTATAGCAATCATAACTATGACATACTTAGCGGGCTGAGTAAGTTATATTAATTAAATGTAAAATAACAAATCAAAAAAATGATAGACAGAGTCAACTGGGAGCGTAACAGTACTTTTACTTCAAAGGTAAACAACATCCCAACATGCACCTTAAATATGCTGATGATAATTCATAATAGGTCACCTGCTGTCTAGAATCTTTGCTATTCTCATTCGAAACCAAATAAGAGAGTTTAACTCCTCTATTATAATGTATGTACGTTTGATAAATATTTGATAAAATTTTGTTGTTTTAGAGTAGACGTTGATACCATTCTATATCAGCATTTTCTATCGTAAGTACATCATCATATCTAACTTTAGAGCGTTTCGAACAAGTCACAAGATTCACTCCCAATAGTTTTACATCATTTTTAATTTCTCATCATCTTTTGAGCATCTGCGCAAAGATCTTTCTTTGTTTACTCATCATAAAGTAACAGTTAATGGAAAATCAATTTACGTTGATATGTATTTAATTTGACTCGGTATTGTTTTGTATCTCTTTGTTTCCTCACACAGAATGGTGAAAACAGCTGAGTTGTGAATAGATTGATAGATTGTGAAGATTGATCAATAGGGAAGCTCATCTCGTAACTGTGACGATTGATCAATAGGGAAGCTCATCTCGTAACTGCGAAGATTGATCAATAGGGAAGCTCATCTCGTAACATGCACTCTGAGTGCAGTGAACAGCGATGCATATCCAACGGTCCTTCGCGGCCGCGTATGACCAAGTGCCGTGGGACTCCATCATAGGATGCGAGCCGCACCGTGCCAAGGTGCAAACGAGACCATTCTATGGACCCGCTACGCTATTAAGTCACATTACCATATACTTTTCATACATTTCGTATCAATTATATTTTCCTTTGTTATATCGTTGATTTCAAATTAATTATTACCCACACGGAATATAAGTATGTGGATATTTAGAAGTCCGGAATACAAATTTACACTGTTTGAAGGATTTTCCAAACTTGAGAAAACTGATGTCTTGTCGAGACAGAACACAATTTTTAATTTTCCACGAACGGATATACCTATGCGATAATTAAGAGTAGCTGTAACCAAAAGTGGTTAGTTGGTGTGAGAGGTGTTTCTGCGGAGGTAACACAAAGTTAATTTAATTCGATTTGTGGTTAGAAATTTTACTACATCAAAGAGAAAATTGAATTTTCTACGGAAGTAAGCATAAAATATTTAGCACCTGGAAATAAACAATGTATATGGTGGGAGGAAACACCACAGGTTTTTAATTACTTTGGTATCGAAATATTAGCTACGTTAATTTTAAAAAGATTAAGAAAATGTCATTTAATTAGCATCATTTAGTTTGTCTGTGATCACATTGCCAATTGTATTTCTTCTTCGACATTCAATGAGAATGCACTGCGATTTATCGTTAGCAAACATTTCTCTGTATTATTTGCTTTTCTTTCACGTGTGACATGATTCACAATTGCTTTGACAACTTAACATGACAGAATTTCGGTAGAAATTAAGGATGATAACATGGCAGTTGTTCACGCAGAACCTAATGCGAAGTAAATCGTGGGCACTCACCTAGTATTTGATATTCTTTCCATATAAAATTTGCGTGAAATCGTTTGAATTCATGGTGCCGGTAGGAAACCGAATTAAGTCCTTGGAAGACGCTAGGTGAGCTCAGCAAGAGAAATATAAGTAAACGGGTGCTCGATCTCTCAGGATCACGCGTCCCAAGTGCGCTACCACCACTTACAAGATTCGTGGCGTACATGCCGACGGTTTATCTGCACGCATTTTTTTTTTGGGTGAAAAGGGAAGCGGAGATAGATTTGTAAGAATAACTCACTATCGTAACAAAAATAAGAGATACCGTTTTACCCGATTGTATAGAAAGTTGTCCAAATAAAAGATGGATGTACAAAATTAAGCTTCTTTTATCCAGTGTTTACCGATAAGTGGCCAAAATAAACATGAAAATGTATGTAACTAGTAGCAGCCGGCTCGCGCGCGGAGATATAGTGTCGGCAATGTAGATATCGGCGGCAGGCGTCAGTCATCGCTGCGGAGTCCTGACGGAGATCGACGGTGGCAGTACCACCAGAGGGCGCGGCGACCGACTGACGACCGCTCGTCGCCCCACAGGGCGCCGTTGCGCCTTAATGATGCATTCCCTCCGGCCCGCACAGCCGCGCCTGCTAATTGTGTCGTGAAAACGTAATTGTGCTCTCCGACCGCTGAGAGACGCCCCTCATCCCACTCCATCCCCTCACCCCCTCTTCACTACCTTCTACTCGTCGGAAGTGGGTCTCTCGGCTAATGCACAATACCAGATACTTGGTTGCTTATGATTTTCGCGAGACGTAATTGCGTATGGAGAAACCACCAGCGGTGATTTAATTTTCCTAATTGAGTTTGTTATGTAGCATTGTGAGATTGATCAACAAAAAGATAATGGGAGTTGTATAATTCAATACTGGAGAAAACATCTCCACATCTTCAAGTTCCGTTTAAATGTGAGGAACTGAAAAGTAAGTCAGTGTAGATTGGCTAAATGTTTACGTGCCGTGATAATGTCTCACAATGGAAAGAACAAAATTTATTTACTTAACTGACTTAACAAGTAACTAGCTTATTTAATTATCAGAAATTTTACAAGTGTAATGCATTCGAATTTTGCAACATTAGTTTTGATGGAGACATTCTAATACATTAAAGACATGTCTTTAAACAGAGAGCTATACTTGCTATATTTCTCGTAAAGGTAATTGTGACTGGTTAAAAAATGATCATATAATATTGGCACAAAAGTCTTAATGCACGGCAAGCTTTAGTTACTTTTTTCTTTTGAAAGAAAAAACTGTGTTGTTCATATTCGTACGAAGCCAACAACTTCATTCACAATGTGAAGGAAGAAATTAACAGTGCTCATATTTCTTCGAAATAATTCAATAAGGATTTTTAAAAAACTATCGTCTTTTTGTGATATGATTTTTTTAGCTTTTTAAATTCTTTTAAATATTATATTTTTTGATTGCTTTAGTTTCAAGATTTTTACTGTACTGTTTATACTTCAAGTTATATCAAATCAGATAGTATCTAGCCAGACGGTCTTGAACAGATTGATGATACAGGAAAACAATGTCATTAACGCATTATTGATTGAACGAATTATCTATGTGTGCGACGCAATCTGCTTGAAGTTACGGTATGGAGTTAAACTGCCTTTAAATGGTGTCTGTAGCAATCAATCCCATTCATTTTGAATGGTTTCTCGCACTTCTGCCGGGTTTATTTTAGAACAAATGCCGTGTAACATACCATAGAGCATTTCACAGGTTTTCAGTTGGAGATCAATCTTACGATGCGACTTCCTACAACACAGTGCGATTTCTTCAGGAGATGAAACATAGTTCTGCTGAGAGGTTAAAATTGGGCTTGTACTAAAGGAGGACAGATGGTTAACAGAACTTATGAATGAACTGCGATATAGTTAAACACCCTATGATGCAATTCAAAGTTGATCAAGCGAGTCTACACTCCTCATAACGGACTTTTCGCGATCTCTTGATACTGCTTAAGTTTCCTTCATTGGTTCACGTTAATGACTCTTGAGTATCGTTTGCTGTCGTTCGATCGTCAGTTCAATCATTCATGTCCGTATGTCACCACACCATTTGGGTACGTAAAGTGATGTAAGTTAAGTGTGGTCGTAGGAATTATCATCTTGTAAATGAAAGTAACATCATGAAACAGTCTACTCACAGAATATCATTGAGTATCAACTATCTTGGAAGCTGGGGATCCTCCCTTATGGTTTGAATGGGTCGTTAAACCCACATTAAACGTGCCACTTGTATCCTTTGTTATATCCACAACTGTCAACAGCATTCTACAACTATATCAACGATTTGTACGGTGGAAAATACGGCGATTCACCCGTAATTGCCTTTTCCCTGATTACACTTAACAAGTCATTCGTCTTTCATGTTGCTGACTATTGAAATTATTGGTGAGATTCCTTAACGCGTAAATTCCGTTTATTACTAGTTGACGAAATGCTAACATGGGGAACGATAAATAATATAATCATCAGCGTCCTAGCTGACTCAAGAGCGCGTCCACGCCTGAAACTTGAATCATCATTTATGATGACGTTTACCTTAGCTACATCATTTCAACAATTTCAGTGCATTCATTTCGAATGTAACTACGGTTGTGGACGAGATGCGTTCAATAGTCTCGTGGAAATGTTATTTCAATGTTCTTCGCGCAACAACAATACTGCAAATTTGAGGCTTTTCCCTAAACATCTACTCTGCCTCTCTGCTGGAGAGTATTCTAAAGCCTTCACATGCCTGTTCGGTCTTTCATGGATCGCTGGATTCCGTCTCTGCATGGATGCTTCCTTTCGATTTCGGCCCCTTTTCATCTTCCCTCGCGCTGTGCATTCTCCGTGTTGCCATGAAGATATACGTGCCCACTCTCTGTGACCCCGTCGCCCTTTAAGGAGAATGTCGTCCGCGTGACTCACTGCCCACAAGTTCGCTCGGCGGCCGCCGTCCCTCCTGCTTCAGCCCCGCCACAAAGTCGCCCGTCGCCCGTCGCCCTCCACAAAGGACACGTTTGGGGTGTCGGTTGAGTAATGGGACGTGATTGCCTTTCTCGAGAGAATGGGACCGGAAAGTAACGAGAAATTAAAATGAATTATTCAATAAAGTTCACGTGTGTATATATCAGTGCTGTAAATTAGAATGAGAAACAATTTCCGGTTCAGTGCGTAACGTGATTCTTCGGTATTGAGGAAGACGCTAGTGAAATTTAATGAGGTTTTGTTGTTGTAGTTGCTACTTGTTTCACCTTGATTCTTATACCTTTGTTCGGTTATAAATATAAATAGATTGAAAACATAACCAATTTCGTATAGCAGTAAAGAATTAATTTTTTATTGTGCCTCCTCAATTCAAACGAATAAATTTTATAGGAATCCACATTTCATGATAGAATTTCTAAACCATGATCCACAAGTGATGTAATTTATCCTAGAGGTCTGCTTTTGAAACAAAAATAATGTTAAGGTTAATTGCGTGTAACACACATGGTAGGAATTTTACAATTTGGTAATTAAAGATAACAATTATATTGTTTTATCGAATAAAACTCCGGTACTGATATATCATGAAATTCATTATCCTTTTTACACATAAAATCTTTTTTGTGGCAAAAACTTTTTATGAGGAGAGTTTGGGTCAGTCTTACAGTGTTTCACAATTTCATGTAGCACCCATCTGTTGCCTTTCTGACTTAATATTACATCAGGTTATTCAATGCAGTTCACAGAATAAACCGACTTGAAAAAAGTTGATAATTTTTTGTTCCTTTCTTGTAAAACGATTGGTATGTTAAAATTGTTCTCCGCTAGAAAATAAATTGAGCAATTACTTTTGGATATTACCTTCTTTATTGAAAGAATATTCAATACATTGTATTTATGAATATTTTTTATTTTTCGAATGATATGCTTTGTATACAAGTAGTTTTATCTTGTTCGTTGATTAATCATTTATATCTTTTCTCTGAATTACTTGTAGCATTAGAATAGGAGAGATTCGTTGATAAGAATCATCAATTCTATTCTATATCTCTGAAGACAGTATACCATATCGATACAATGATAAGAATCGTTAGTCTCAGCATGAGGATATACATAATAATAATAATAATAATAATAATAATAATAATAATAAAAAATTTATTGTCAAAAAACAGTACAAACTGCGTATGACCACGTGGAGGAAAAAAACTAATTTACTCTCCGGAAGCAAGCAAGGGACCATCCCATCAATTCCGATCAAGGGCCCTAAGGCAGAGGCGGATTCAAAAATTTCAGCAAAAGTTGCTAGATAAGATAAAAAGTTAGCTGCGAGTTATAATACATATATTATGTCAATATGTTTGTAATTTAACGCAAATATNTTGAAATAACACTAAATTCACGATTTATTGTTACAATAAACACGCCCCTAGACAAAGCCTAGAGAACCTGTATGATAAATCCGCCTCTACCAGAAGGAAAAACGGAGAAAAACCCGGGCCAGGATACATAATATTGTTTTGGATGTTCTGCAATATTATCCAAAATTTGAACTCCCTTTACCTTCCATTTGTTGTTTATGCTCGTGTTTTATGGTAAACCTCATATTTATCGCACCATCGTTTATGTTTCATAACAATTTTTTTTTCAACTAAATTTTTTTAACATCATTTCATTGTTTGCTAACTTGTGTAATGAGCAGTTTTATCTCGTTACTTTATTGCACTAAATGGTATCTCCGTACATCACTTGTGTACGCACGTGAGGGGAGGGACTGCGTATACTCAAGCTAACGTGAAATTTCAATCATTAATATTTTAATTCTTTTGAAAGGAATGTTAAACTTGCGTTTGTTCCATATCTTCTACTATGAGATCATCTGGCAATTATTTCATAGACAGGAATATCATTTATACTTCTATTATTATTCTTGAATTTTCACTGCACATGAAATATACATTGTGGAACAATAAATGGATAACAGTATGAATTTATTAAATAATTTCTTTCGTAAATACTACACCCACATCTGCCCATGTGCTCTTGTTCGGAATTGATGGGAGGGTCCTTTGCTTGTTTTCGGGGAGTGACTTAGTTTATTATCCCTCACATAGTCATTCTTTTTTGACAATAAAGTTTATTAATATGGACTACTCTCTCAATTTCTTTATACGCTATTTCCACGATAACCCCTCCTTCTCCTTAACTTTCTCATGCTTATTCTGTTCAACTTCACCCACAGCTCTAGTTGCCCCAACCCCTGTACAGTTCCGAAAGCACAGTGCACATGCACTTCTCTTTTCCCAATCCCCCTTGAATTGACCGCCATCAAACTATAAAACCTTACGTTAGCAAATGCTATGCAGAGTACAGTGTCAGAGTCCGTTCCTACCCCACCGCGTCTCCCCATTCACACACGTAAAGGGAAGGTGGAGTGGGAAGCGAGGGGAAGGGGTGGAGGTGGTGTTGGTCAGTAGAGGGTAGTCAGCAGGCAATGGTGCCACCACCCCCACCACCGTGCCAACCAACCGACGTAAAATGAAGCGTAGCAGATTAACGCAAACAATGGGAGAATATTAAAGGAAACCAAAAATTGCGGCCGAAGCTCTCCACCCGCTCGACTTCCTGTGCAGCGTGTGTCAACATTTGTCTGTAATTTAACTAAGCATAACAAAATACACAACATTTTTCGAAAGCTTTGTGGAGTAATTCATACACGCGAAATCATATTGCAGCGCACACAGCCGTGTTTACTTTATCCGCCCAAAACTCTTTGACAGGCGCCCTATTATAGTTGGCCTGTCATTACTGAGGGCCGCTCGGACATGGCAGAGGAAGTGGGGAGCGATACGAAGTTGTTGAGGACGTGGGGGAGGAGTGGAGGGAGTGAGGGAGGGACGCTGACTGGCCGACTGCAACCAGCCAACCCTGTGATGGAACTCTTGTATGGTTGCGCGAATCAGGTAATGTTATTTGATAGTGGAGATGAACAAACGTCCTAGATGAAAAATTATAAAAGAAGACAATATGTAACGTAATTTTTCAAAGTTAAGTTAGAAAAATGATACGAATTATTTGATTTTAATAAAATATTTCGTGGTTTTATTTTACTTTGTGGGAATTCACAAAAACAGTTAATCCTGATATGTTAATACTAGAAAACTTTTATTTGAATAAAAACTTATTTTTTGTTCCGAAATTTTCAAATAAGAAACTATTTACATTTCTTTAGAATTCGTTAATATGGTTCATTTAAAAAATGAGAATTTCATAAAGTTCCTTTTTTTAATATAACAATTCTTGATTTATGAAGTTTATATTGACAGCTACATAAAATATATCGTTTTTACACTGTAGGGTTCCGAGTCCAAATCGGCACACGTCCCGTACTTTACACTAGTGGAACTATTTATTTCGACTTATTTACAATTATGTTAATGAGATATAAGAAGTACCAATTAGAATTAAGATGCATTTTGTCTCTCTGTAGATCAAATGTTTCTATAGTGAACCAGAACTTAGTAACGGAAAACTACTTGCTAGGAAAGGATGATTAACAATTATTTACCATAAAAATTGTTCAATAAAAACATGTTACAATGTTATATCTATCATATAAACAAATACTTCCCATATAATATATTTTTCACACTATTTGTAGATTTATTTTGAGTTGTCTAACAAATTTAGTAAAACGTCGAATTAATATAAATTTTGAGAACCTGTAATTGTTCTTCCACAAAAGATACAGTTTTGTATTTGCTTAACTTAAGTAGATCGCGCGACATTTATAACAAATCATTTAAGGTAACACGAATAAGTAAATAATGACTCAAGTTCTTCTACTTTTCTAAGAAACCAGAGAAAATTAGTTACATTAAAATATATTTATAATTCATTTTTTAGTTACAGATCAGTGAAATCTGCAATATTTATTTCCATCTGTAATTGATACTGTTGTGAATGGTATTAATTCGTATGTTTATATTTTTAATCACATAATGTGTATCGGATCGGTTGATACGTGTTACGTACATCGAAGAGATAACAAACTGTTTTGTTTCAATTGAACAATTCTTCATTCATATTCTTTATCAAACACTCGCCACGTATACCTCAAAAATCAATATGGGACACTGTTTCTCTAAAGTAAACATACATAATTTTTCACAAAAGTATTATATAGGCAAAACTGATTATTAGTTGAAAGTATTTTTAACATATGCCGAACTGTTAAACGGATTATAAAACATCACAGCAGAGAGTCCACGATTAAAAAATAATAAAAATTTAGATTGATTTTATTTGACGTTTTGCATTTAAATAAGGGAAGCCATACTCCTAGCGCACTTCAACATTCACCCAAACGTTAATGATCAATGACTTATTAACTAGAATCAAATTCAAAGTTTCTTAACAAGTCAATTATTTTAGGTCTTCCTATTTTGAAACGGTCCGTTACTTCCTTCTGAAGAACAAATTAGCTTATCGCAACGTCTATGGCCAGGTGCAAATTGTGACGGATTGAGACTCGAACCTGGGACTTCCTGCTATGGTCACAAGCGTGCGTTATGCATTCTGAGTATATAATACTTTCTTTTTTATTTGTGTAATATTTGATTGTAATTTACTTGTCTTCTAAAGTTTACTTTCTTTCTTGATTGTATGTTTTTTATTATGGTGTGAATGTTCACGTTATACTCCTTTGTAGCCCTGATTATGATACACACACACACACACACATATATAT
>NNCF01128023.1:168826-194341 GCA_002313205.1 Laupala kohalensis
TGTTTTTTTTCTCTATTTCTCAATAACTTTAAAACTTAGAAACAAACATTTTGGACAGATTATCTCATATTATTCAAGAAGAGCAGTTATCTGGCTATTGCTGGTATTCACAGATTTATAAACATTACACACCAATCCGACCAACTACCAACATTAATAAACAACATTTCAGCAGATAAAAATGAATATATCACAAAGAACATTTGCCCTATCGGGTTTAAATCTTACAAAAATGAATATATCCAAGAAATATAATATTTGGAGAATTGAAGTGCAAATTTTGATACCGGTGCATTACCATTTCGAGCAATTAACATCCATTTAACTTGCCTTAATTGTTATTCCTGCTATGCAAAATTATTACATAATATTATGTGGTGCGAAATGGTAACCTTTTTTATAGCTTGATGGCAGAGAAGTATACCTCATTCAAGTTTCTAAATTGTATCTCCTTCATTCATTGCTACGAAAATTCTTAATTCTATAACAATTAAGAATGATTTCACTATCTCTAAATTGTCTTTCTTTCATCGTAGTAGATTTAGAACGAGTAATGGAAAAATATTTATTTTATTTTTGTAATTTTATGGAACAAAATGAAAATGAATTGAACATTACGTTATTATCCTCTATTATCTGTTACTTTATTGCTTAATTAATTTACCTTCACGTGGTCATACGCAGTTTGTAACTGCTTTTTTGACAATAAAGTTTATTTATTATTGTATAACAATTGTTATCATTTAAGCCCATTGATAAAGACAATTTCATTCCTGAATAGCTTTTATACGTTAGTTCTTCTCACAACCTATACCTTATTCTATTTAGAATTCTATTTAGAAGCGTTTTTATTCAGTTACATTTTATAAACAATTATTGACCATCTCTCCCGTGTTTTGTATGACTTTACGACTGTTCATTTCTTACATTTTTAACGGAAAGTTAATGAGCGTTCTTCTCATAATAACATTTTTTTAAACACACTTAAAATGGAACATAGTTTTCAAGGATAGCTGTTGGATGTTCACTAGAGAAGTCAATAAATTTCACCAAACGTATTTTTCTAACTTCTACGCAAGAACATGATACAGGATAAATGATCGTGTGTTTCATTCACTCATTAAATTATTTGTAGATCCAATTGAAGTACATTACACATTTAGAATCAACTTGAAGTGACTCAAGTAAGCATTTACACAAAAAAAAAATACTCCCTCTGAATAAACTCTAATCATATAAATGTTATATTTTCGCAATAAATGAGGAAGATACAAAAGGAGTAATACAAAAGCAGTAATACCATGACATTATTTGATTAATCTAGAGTAATTTGTATTTTAAAATATTTGGGAAAACATTTAAGAGATGGAGAAGCATAAAATGAATCCTGACTATTTGTACTGTTTCCGCATAGGCGTTAAAACATTGCACACGATTAATTTTTTTTAAATCGTTATTCCCTGCATCTGTTTTAATCGCGTGATAGGTAAAATGATACTCATTAAATATCTAAAATGTTTCGAATATTTTGCTATTGACTTTTGTAATTTCTTGTAAAGCAAATAAATTGTTTTGTTTGATAAATTTGATTTAGTTGAGTTTATTTTAAGATACATTAAAGTGTTTGCTAGCGCTGTCGATCCCTCCAAGATTCATCACAGCCTCCAATCGCTTCCTTCCCCTCACCTTGCTGTCAGACGGAGCTGACTCGAGGGGCGGATGGTCGCGTCAGGGGCAGCGGTTCGAGACACCGCGGTACTCCAGTCTACGACATTTGCCTCCGCGGCCGCCGCCGCACTGACATTTCGCTCCCGAGGGTCTCCAAATGCCAACGGGCATGATACCCGGCCGGCGTTGTGTAGCGCGTTGCGGCTGCTCGGAGTGTGACGCGTCGCCTGGCGCGTGTGGCGGGAAGGAGGACGAGGGAGCCCAGCTCCGGCTCCGCGGAGTCGACGACACCGCGCCCCGAGAGGCCGTCAAGAGACGTAACGAGCGCCTTTGGAACGGATTGCGCCGCCCCGGGAGTCCCCTCGAGATCGGAACGCCTCTGGCGGTCGCAAAGGGAAACAGGGTGACTTCGCTCAGACACCTTTATGATAATGGACGCATGCTGCCTAGCCTACCTCCAATCGAATTATTAAGGTAGACAACCTTAATTAATTTTTTCAACATTAGTTATAGCTTTCATTGATTCTCTGCCCTGAGAAATAACAGTTTGTTGAAACAGAATTTTCAATAGTATGCCATAAATTGCAGTCTACTTAAATGACAATATGATGAATTTTTGTACGGCACCTATCTTCTTTGTCAAATAAAATAATATCTTATGAAGAGTAAAAATTTTGTCAAATAGTTGTCTCGCAATTTCCATTTTTCAAGTGATACATAGGAATCAATGATTAATATAATTTGAAAGTGTGAGTTATTTGGAGCTGGACGAGAAAAGTATGTTACTGAAACAAAATCTAAAGAACAAATAATGGAAATTGGTTATTTACTTCTATTTTTTTTAATTCATTCAACTTAACGACCATATTCATAGATAAAAAATTGTCCACGAAAAATATCGTTAAGTTCAATAATTAAACTAACACTTAAACAACTAATAGAATGATAAGGAGAGTTATGAAGCTTCAATAGGTAGCGTACATAACACGAGTATGAGAAATTAAAGAAAGTTTGAGAATGAACTGATACATATGGGGGAAAAAAGTAATAAATTTTGCTACGTCAAATATGTAATGTATGTTTCTCGATGAAATCATGACTAAAAATATATAAATTGATTTGAATAATGTACAGAATGAAACTGCAAATAAGTTTATCCCTGAGCTTTACTCTGATATTTTCTTCCTATAGTTTTGCTCTATTAGATAGTGAATATTTTTCCTTTGCTTTCTGATAATAGTCCCATGAGTTGCGGACTTGTTTGAACTGCATAGAAAAAAAACAGAGTTAACAGAGAAAAAAATAATTTTTGCTCAGCTTGGAACATGGTTAGGCGTAGATTCATCTTGCCTAGACCTCTCTTAAAGAAGTTCAATGCTCCTTGATGTTTAATAATTTTAATATTTATTTAGCAGTATTTTTTTATATTGATGTGGGTGTAATCATAATTATAAGATGCAAATTGAAGAATTCACTGTTCATTGGGTGCTTTTGTCATTCTCAATAGTCTTCATTTTATTTCAGGCCCTCTTCGCTCTCTCTCTCTCTCTCTCTTTAAAACTATTGTTTTTGAAAACATTACATTAAATAAAACTTAATTTTTTCTTGGAACCGAGCCCATATCTCTCCTTTACCTGCGCCTAATTGCATATAAAAGTTTTTTCGTCGGTTATTTGCACATTTGTGATTGGTTTATAGTAATATTCAATCAGTACATAGTGTGCCACTTGATGAAGGTACTCAATCTCATTAATATCTAATTTTGTGTAATTCAACGTTCGATTGCAATTTAATGTTTATTACGAGGAAGCTCTACGTATAAATCAGTTACCAAATACAATTGGGTGTGAGGCGTTATGAAGATTTTCATTAAATTACTTTTACAAAAGAGCATTGTCCTTTTGTCTAAGTCCACCTCACGTCATACAAGTTCATTGCATTTTAATTGTAATAATTATTTTCAGGAATACCTTAGAGGAAATATACATTCACAATTATTTCAGGATCTTTTACATCAGGTTACTTCAAGATATCACAAACAATAATAATATTTATTAATCAAATTTCATTATGTAGTGCTAATATCGTCATTATTGAAATCAAGCGCGCAATTTATTTTATATGGACGCATGTAAGTGTCATGAAGTAAGTTAGGTTCAATTCATGGTTCGAAAACTTTTTATACTCTATGAATCAGTTCTAAAAATGAATGAAAATGAAATTGAATATCTACATCTTGGATGCAATTAACAACTGAAATTTTGGAATATCCAGGGCATATTCATAGAGGAAAAATATTAGTGAACTTTAGTTTTATGAGACCAGATTACTGCGAATTACTAAGATATTATTTAAAATGAATCGGCCTCTCATTTCCTGGACAGCGCGGACAGCGGCAGTTATAGGAACTACCACGATGCCAGCGCTCCATGCGGATGTCGTTAAATTCCCATTAAGTCCTAGCATACCTGATGAAGCGCTACAATGGTTCAGTTTCACAGCTGCAGTACGTTGATATGAGATTAATATTTACCGGAACCGCCGACATTGAGACTAACAGATAAAGTTCAACGCTTCATAGCGATAATTCTATGGTCTCTTTTCTTCCAAATATATATTTCGTGTTAAACCAACCGAAATCCTGCACAATACTTCAACGCAAGATTTTTGTACAGTCGCATTACGTTTTATTTCCGAGTACTTAATTCCCAAGTTAGGTTTAAATGTTGCAAAGAAATGTCAAGATCTTGATAATTAATGCAACTTTCAAAATAAAATGCTTCGTCTCCCAAAATTGTTGTGTTAATTTATATAAAAAAGGAAACATCCAAATATTTGCATATTGCAGTATCTCAAAGAAGAAGAAAATAAATATACTCCGTCTTTAAACGAAGAACCACGCGAAAATTTTCTCCTCCCATCTAACTAGATGCTGGCACATACATTACGCACTAGGAAGCATGAGCTTTCCGCACTAGTGCAAACAAAAAAGGAAGAGAAAGAAAATTAATATGAGCGTCTGGTAGAGGATGAAGTTTCTCCATTTCTCTCAATAGCGAAGAAAATGCGTGTTAATTCGTAAAAAATGCATGTTTCAGTTGGCCCTCGCTGTAGAGATGCTGGCGCGGAAAGGCGTTGCGACTCCTCGCGACACCCCGAGGGTGGCGACGAAGACGCCTCCAACTTCACTCCCATCCCTCGCCCACCGCCGCCGCCGCCAAAATGAACGCAATAGCGCCGGGGAAACGAGGCGTGACGCAATTTTATTTTGTAGGGTGTAATATATAAGCTACATATTTCCACATTCAAGAGTCTCGGCTCTCAGCCAAAGGATGCGCCGTAGCTTCTTGAGGGTCACGCGACGGGAGATGTGGGGTATCCTCTTCGCACTGGAGCTTCTTAACACTACGAATTAGGGATTTGATGATAATATTTCTGTTTCAGAACAAATTTTGTAGCAGTGTTGGATTCGACGAATATGGAATTTTTTTATTTCAGTCGTCTCTATTTTTGGTTAAATATTATTTCTCAATTATCAAAATTTAAATCACATTGCCTCAAATTATATTGAATATCGGAGTGCAGGTAATTAGAACAACACAAATATTGTTAGTAATGAATAAACCAAATATTTATAAATGACAATTGCAGGAGGTAGACTATGTTAAATAAGCTTTTTGTTTGTTGATATATTTTGTGATCTACTGTTGTCATGTATAAGTATTTTTTTATTCATTATTAAAATCAAATAATAATCTAAATCAAGGTTTAAACGTCGTTTTTTGTAATTTATACAATAAACAATCTACTTTAAAGGCTGTTATATTCATTAATTATCAGCAACATAATGGTGGACAAAACAATATATTTATTTAAATACCATTTCGTATAAAATATATAATAAATTTCATAATCTTACTCTATAAAAAGTTAAGAAAAAATATTTGATTGATACAGTATTATAAACGATTATATTATATATATTATTCTGAGCGAGAAGTTCTGTCACTTGCCAAGTTACGATTACATAATTATTATTTGGATACATCTTTCAAAGTGGCACTATGTGGCCAATGACACAAGTGGCAACTATGGAGCACGAGAAAACAAAATAATATGTCGTACGAGTAATAATCCAAATAAATCATACTTAATCAATTATAACCACAGGAATTGTTTTTATGACTATATATCATAAGTTATTTTATCAACCTGTTAATAAATTTCGGCTTCCTTGATATCCTGACGAAGATCGATGATTGAGAGTCAATATCAGCGGCATGTCATTTATAAAGTAAGCGTAGGAAACGATACAATTGCATTTTTTCGACAGAAACGATACTCGATCCTTAAAATATTTCCGCCAAATAAGGCATGTTCTGATCAATCAACTTCCTAAAAAAAAAGTACCTACGTGATTACCCCTGGTCATCGTCAACATGTGGACAGGAGCAACCTCGAGGGTCTGCACTTCCCTGCTCTCCCCCCACAGCGGTTCGCGAGTGTTTGTGACGGTCGAAAAATAAACGAATGAAAGTAATTGAGGGAACGGTGGTTTGCAACTAACCAGCCGCGCACCCGCCCCAAGGCTACAACACGTCCACTGCTGCCACCAGCTCAGGATGATGCACGGTGCTAGGCGCAGATTGCGCGACCCGCTGCCAGCAGAGAGCACTGAATTAATGCGACAAACGTCGGATTAGTATTTGTATTGCGAAATTGCGTACGTAACATGATTGTTGATTTACCGTTTGTTAAATAATAACTTAACACGGTTTTCATGTACAGTATGAAGAGAGAAGGTAATGGATTCGAAAACTGTTGGATGGGAATCAGATTTATTATTGTTTCTCATTATGTTCGATGTCTTCATTATTTAGAATTTTTTCTGGAGCATATCAAATACAAATCTCAATATCATTTTTTTACACCATGAATCATTAATAGTTTCTAATCTAGATGTAAATTTTTTAATGTGTTTACTCATATAGTTATATTCATCGCTCGATTTTGTGAGAATAAATTCCTTTTTACGCCCAGAAAGCGCAAATATTTAAACCAGTGCACTTAGGTTTTCATTGTACCCACATGCACCAACATTACTGACGACAAAAATCAGAAGATGTCAATAGGAGTTTACAAGATATATCTCAGCAAAAAATCCAAAAATTACGTGAGCAAAACCACGAAAAGTCGGCTTTTATATACTAATGCAATAATATCCATAAATTGTATTTTTAATTATTTTTTTCATATTTCGAAAAGAAAATATTCGTCAAATGATTGAGATTTCATTATTAAAATCAATAAACGACTTTTCTCCATATTACAGAGTGAAAAATTAAAAACAACTTTGATTCTTTTAGAATTTGAAATAAGTTCGAACTATTAGTTTTTTTTTACATTTTCTCAATAGAAATTCTGTTTATTTCCACATCACAAATGTTAATATCTAACCCAAACTCCAAGTTTGTTCCACTACGATGATGATATCGTGTCAGAATTGCTTCTGGAGTACAGGACTTCCAACAGCATTTGCTGCGTCGGGGACACCACTGTGTCGTAGTCGTTTCACAGGACCACCGCCTGTTTCCAGACGGCCTCCTTATGACGGGTATGACAAGAATGAGGTGAAATGATGATGAGTGAATGCGGGTATACCCCAAGAAAACCTGCCGCGAACACCGCTCCGTCCACCGCGAATTCTACTTGGATCAGACAGGGTTTGAACCAGCGTCACCAGAGGTAGAACTAGGCACTACGCCACGGATCCTCTTAAGTTGTAGATAGTTATATGATTCGTGTATACTAATTATGAAAATAAATAGGAAAAGTATGCACGTCAGCATAAATTGTTTTGAAGTATCAATAAATATTATTGAATGAAGTTCTGATTCTGTTTTCGAAGTGCTTACAAGAATCTAACTATTGCAACCACGTACGCACTCCGAACTTAAATTATATTTTTTATTCAGTATTTTAAGACTGTGGAAATAAAGAGAAACTATTGTTTTATACACTGACTATACATTCGCATTCAAATATTGTTTTGAATAGCATACTCTATCAAAAATTATCGGACACTTAATGATCCAGATAATCTCTTTCGACTACGCTGGCAAAACCTTTACAAAATTCGCATCATATCTTTATGAACGAAAGTCTGAGAAAATTATATATTTTGGTCTTTCATCGTTTTTGACACAACACGAGCTCTTTACAATAGAACTTCATTTCCAATGAAGTATTATAAATATAATATCTCATATTCTTGTCATTTTGCATTTCTCTCCTCATGGGGCACAGTTCTGTGTGGGGAAGAGGGTAAAGTCAATATAGTTGTTTTCAAATGTTAAAACTAATAGAATGTATGTGATACAGATTATAATAAATGATATACAACAAATACAATCACGTTACATACCATAATAAACAAATATTAAATTAAATTTCAAACAATATCGTTTTTCAATTACTTTACTTTTCTGTTTTAAACATTATATTTTCTAATTACATTTTTGGTCAATAGTTAGGCCACTCATTTATTTTCTTTACGTCTCTTAGTTAGATTAAAAATATTCATTCCCTGCAGTATCATATTATTTATAAAACAAATGTCAACAAATCCTGTATGTCACTGTCTTTTAGAAGTGTTTGTTCTTATCAAAATTAAAAATTCACTTTGTTAAGTGGTCCTACCACGTAATAGCTACAAGTTTTTCTGAATGTTATAGAGAATTGATACCTACATTCTTATCAAATAACTGTCGAATACTGAAAACTTCAACTTCCTACAAGTAACTGAGGGATATCTTTTTACTTTTTCGAAGATATATTTTGTGTTAATTTTCGAATAACTTCTAGTGAGTGAATCGTTGTATGATCTACAGTCCCCTATGCTAACATTCCGTATTGTGAAATTGAATGAACTAGTGCGGCAATTACACCATTCGTTGTTTCCATGAAAGTAACTTTCTTCAAATAGCAGTCCAACAAAAGCGTGTGGTCTCCTCAACTCAATTTATTCTCCCGAATTCCACGCTGAATCATATTTGACTTGTTGCACGAACAAATTTTGTTCCTCGCATATGTAGATGAAATCAACGTCGCTGTGAAACTCTGATGACCTCAACCCAGGTGTAGGTTTCTAAATGTTGGTTGAAGCTATTAACTATTCGTTACTCCAAACATTAGAGATAATGATATATCTCTGTTATTAAATATAATTCAACAACGGAACACTTTGATGTTAAATACTACACACTCGTGTCGACTAATAAAAATGAATTAATCGATTGAGTCAGCTTACTATGAAAGAGCTTTCATCAAATAATTATTTGTTTTGGATAGGTTTTAAATTTACGTAATACACATATTTTAGTAGTACATATAGTACACGTAATTTGGGTAATACATGAAACTGAAAAATTACGGACATGCACGACGTTCTTTCTTCCTAAATGGGGGACATACAACGCCCGATTTCATGAAGATTTCTCAGTAATAAATAAATTATAAATAAATTCATTGTTAAACACAGTTACAAACTGCGCATGACCATATGGAGGACAATAAACGAACTTTCTCTCCAGGAGCAGAATATCCCATCAATTCCGATCAAGGCTCCTAAGCCAGAGGTGGGTTTAACATTTCACCACTTTACTCCTCAGATAAGAATAAAAGTTGTTCGGTGCGTGTTTTAGTATTAACAGAATACCCACAAATGTATTTAATAAAACACAAAAATGTTATTTCACAAGTACGCTTTATTATAAACTATAGATTAGTCGGAAAATATTGTTTATAAATCATAGCTCTTAAAATAACTCTAAAATCGAGATTTAATATTTCAATACACGCCACCGCTAGGTCTAGGGAACCTGTATAAAAAATCCGCTTCTACCCGAAGGAAAACAGGAAAAAATTCCGGACCAGGATGGGTATTTCTCTGATTGGGATATATTTTTAGGTCTTGTAAAATGGTCGTGTTTCATGAAAACACTTGAGTAAGGCATATTTCATAATAATAAATGTATACATCAAAATGAAATCATGAGGTCGATTTGTACTCAGAGCTGTTCGAAGTGATGAAAGGGACTTAAATTTTAAAAAATCTCTAATATATCATATTGAGTCACAATGAACATACAACAGAGTGTCTAGAATGATCCCTTGAAGAATCACATTATTATTTGTAAAATAATAATAATAGTAATAATTGGTTTTGTGTAGTGTTTTCCAATCCTTACTTCCTAAAAAAATTGACTCAATGCAAAAAAGTGCAAACCTCAAATTCTCTATTTTTATATTGCGTAGAGTTGTATTTTTTATGACTACCTCAATTATAATACTGACGACAATTGTACGTACGTAAATAAATTAATAAAATATGCTATAGTATAATCGAAATCCTTTTGCTGGTGATGTATAACTTTTATCTTTCATTTATTACCTATTTTCAATATTCTTATTTGTTTAGTTCTAAAATTAAAAACTATTTTAATTTTCAATATTCTTATTTGTTTAGTACTAAAATTAAAAGCTGGTAGAAAGATCTGTTTCATAGGGAGCTTACTTCTTTTCTGTCAATGTGCGAAGTATTTGACTTGAGGTGCTTCAAAATACAGCCATTTTAGACATTCTCTTGTGGACGCAACGTCATCAGGACAAACCCAAAAAGAAGCTGGATGAATCATACAACCCTTTGAAAAAACCTAATTACATTCATTCCTTTTCCCTTCTACAAAATGAAGTCGAGTTGTTAATTACAGTGTGCCTTCTAAGCGAGTGAAATGATAGAACAAGCATTTCTCGCGCTTCGGGGTTGCTGCGTTCCAACGTAGTACAATCACCTCTGCAGTATAACGGCTCTGTAGCTGCGACAATCGAGATGGAGCGGCCTTTGTCCGAACGGACGTCCTTGTCTGCAGGGGGGATGCGAGTGGGCGGGCGAGGATGACACTATCTCACAGCGAGAGATGGATGCCGACGACCACAGATCTTCCAGCGTTGCGGAGCGCTGTCGAACGACCTCCAGTGCGCGGGTTGGAGGAGAGGGGAGGGGCACTTTCAACTGCGACACGCCGCCGCCGTTCACGCAGAGATGAGCTGCAGCAAATCCCGCTCGAACGTGTTGACTCATGTAATGGACCATGATAGGTCTTTAATAGATGGTAATTTGTTAACTAAGAATATTCTTGGCTTTTTCTGTCAGTGAAAACGAATCGAGGTCATGTTCAATTTACACGATTGTATGCATACCCTCATGTGGGAAAAATTAAATTTAATGGAAGCTTATAAATCCCTATATATGCGAGACCTCTAGTTCACTACAATTTCTTGGAGACACTTCTCTCTATTTATACATTTCCATAATTTTATACTCAAATCATGTAAGAAGACCGCAAAATGCCACAGTAATCGGTTTTGTTGTATTTGATTCTATTTACGAGATAAAGTATTTCTTTTAATCTAATATGTATGATTTTACAGAATAAATACTCATATTTTTTCATTACAATGACATTAATTTATTACTCAAGATATTTCAAACAATATAGGTTAACTTACATTCATTTTGTTTATACTCATTCCTTAGAAATGCAAAACATGCATCAATCATACCAACTTCAAAACAAGAATAAAAATTTGATCACATGATGATATATATTATTTCCGTAAATATTTATCATCACATCAGTGCAAATTGGAACAGAATCAAGAAACTGTTTTATTAACATTCTAAAACAGTACAGATAATTCAGAACTTATATATTATTAATCGACACGGGAAGTCTGTTTGACTTTATATGATCTGCAAGAATCTTGCATTAAAATTTAAAGTAATGTCATATTTTGTTGTGAACATAAAGAAAGATATTTCGCAAATGTCTGTAATATAGAACAGATGACTCAATAAGAATACTTTCGTTTTCTTCATTTAAAAACACATTATCATTAATAGTTTACCCATTGAGTAATTTTCTCGCCATTCAAATATTCTTGTTTGTATTGAGTTTTGTATTGTATACCAAACTAACTTTATTCACTTCTTTTGATAGAATGATAAATTATGAGTACGTTGTTCGTGGCTTTATTATAATATCGTTGAAAACTTTTTCGTCTATAGCATCGCTTTTTATGTTACAATTGTCATAAAATAGACATGTAAAACGTACATTCTTACAAATTCCTATGGCTAACTGAATTAACATTTGAATAACTTTCTGTCTGTTCCATATCTTGTTAAAAACATTTAATTGCAAAAAATATATATATTTGTTCCAAAAACCTAAATAATGATATCGGATTGTAATTTCAGGCATTGAAAACCAAGACTCCTATTGCAGTATTATTCGCGCTTTAGAATAAACAATTTCATATATTATTTGTAATATGATTAACTAAGATCATATTCTGAGCAGAAAATTAAGAATGTATCATTTTCATCCGGTCGTTGATGATGCACCCCTTCGTCCACAAGAAAACGCTCGGAAGTTAAGGGTAAAAACATAAAAAATATATGCACATTTCAAACGCATACTTATTAAATCAAAATGGTCACATTTTATTGTCTGCATGAGTCCAATCAAATTAAATATCCTACTTATACACAGACGTTAATTCTCCTAGCGATCTCCAGATCTGCAATGCGCTGTACACGAGTGTGTTCAATGGAAAGAGTAGCCTATCGCCTGTACCCAGTATCGACGAGTGAAGAGAAGGGTGATCTGGAGGAGAGGACTTCATGTCTTTTGTTAATTCGTAAGTTTTATTTCATGCATAGAGAAATTGTGCACCCTGAGATGCAAAACAAGAAGAAGAACATTGTCTATATGAGATTTCAAGAAAACACCACTTCTCTTCTTTCCCCCTCAATGCAGAGATTTTTAAGTTATATATGAAATTTTGTTCATCGCGTTTGAAATTGAGGAAAATTATTGCCAAGCCTTCAATATTGTAAAGTCTTCAATAAAAAAGGACTTGAAAAAAATGACTCCAATACAATAGAACTACAGAAAAACTTCAGAAAAATATTGTAAAACCTTCAATAATGCCTACTCCCCCAGGGGACATACATCTAGTAAGTACGTGTTTGGTAAACACGGGGCCCCGAGCTGAGTGTGGCATTGCTTCCACTTACTTGTACTAGGCTCCTTCCTTTCTCTTTCCTGACCTTCCTTAGTCACCTCCTGTTCTTTTCGATCCCGACGCTGTTAGGGCTAGAGTGTCTTTCATTTTCCTCATTCTATGTATTTTTTTTATTTTTTTTTTTTATTTTTGGTTTTGAGATATGTTTTGATATATTGTAATTCAGGAGGGTTTTTAGTGGGTATGGTTGAGTCATTCGGCGAGTCCTACACGCGGGGAGAGTCATGTTGGCTCTCCTTAGTGCTTAACTGCATTTTCCCTATGTACAGAATTTTAGGGCTCTATAATGACCTCGATGTCGACGAGCCGTGAAACCCCACAAAAAAAAAAACTTCAATAAAATAGGACTTTAAAAGTATTTTTAAGTCCAAATTCAGCGTTCACCCTTAACACAACTACAATAATGGGTATCGGTTTTATTCGTGAAAGTAATTGAAAACTACTGATATTGTTGTCCAAAGGTTAGTTTTGGATGTTGATGGGATGAATATTAAGACTCCCCATGTCGTTTATGTGCACAACTCTTATGGAAGTGAGACATGTCTTGAAAATTAAGAATAGGAATTTATTTTATAAAATTCTATTTAATTTATCCAATGGGTACCATTTAATGAGTGTCGTTATAAGTGTCGAATACTCAGTTTTCGTGATCGATAAGAGATGAATAGAGATACTCGCGATGTCTTCTAGGTATGTACCTCTCGAAGTAGAAATTTTGTACTTCTTGATGATTCTCTTTATTCAGAATATGAGAAAAATTACAGTTTAAGTTTAAATACAGTGCTAATGAGAGCAGCACCTCAAGGAGAGGCGTGGAAAAGGATATATTTAGGAAAAATCGAAAATATCCGATGCGAGACTAGTTTTCGAAGTTGTCGAGATGCTGACACTCTGAATGACCTTTTAGCAGTGGCGGATCAATGCGGCGGGGCTAAGAGGTTTATATCTCCATTCCACTCCCCCCCCTTTGGACCTGAACTCTTGACAGATAAAATTGAAGTTGATAAATGCCATATATTAATAATTGTTATTTGTTATAGTTGTTATTGTTATTAATAATATAATAATTATTAATAGTACCATATTAATAAAATTAATTATACCATATAAATATAGTTAATAATACCATATTAATAAAAATAGTAATATAATGTTAATAACTTCAATAAATAATTATTACAGTAATTAATAATGCAAAATTGTTAATTATTTATATGATGAATTTTATTTAAACGTAATATTTATAAAATTTGTGTTGTAAAACCATAATTTTCAAGTCAAAATGCTCCTCGGTTAGGACCCCCCCCCCCGCACACTGAATTATGGTCTAGATCCGCCACCGCCTTTTAGTACATACTTTACCTTAGCAGCCCGCAAAGAGTGGAGCGAGGTGACAACGTTGGTTAGTGCAGGTATAGTCATTTCCTGTTTAGCCAATTCATTCCCCGAACAACGCAGGGTTCATTAAGGCTCATAAAGAATAAAATAATGGCAGTCCTTTCTGAGATTCTGTCTGAATTATTTCTCCGGATCCTTATATCATATCAAAATAAAAGCTATCCCACTAACAATATCTATGTTTAATGAAATCTCAGTGACTATCTCCAAATGTTCGATTTTCTTATGTGTCATTGGTTTCCTTTATATAATTAGAGGCTGATCGGCCGGGTTGTTTTTGAGAAATATTAACAGAGAATTTCATTGGATTAGTGATATTAATATACTTATATTAAATTTACCAAAATTGCGGAAATTATATGACGGGTCGGTAATAAACCAATTAAAACACCCAAGCTCGATACGATCATATCGTTTTTATAAAATAAGGTAATAATTTATTATCTATTAAAATCTAATAAAATATAATTTTTCTATCGTAAACATATTTTACAAATAGATACTTTTAAAATAATCATTTCTAAATTTCAAGGTCGTTCCATGTATATTTGTCTCATCTAAAAAAATTCAATTACGAAGAGATATTGTGGTTAAAATTAAAATCTGTCCATGGTTGAATAAATCTAATTTATAATTGAACTAGGTATTTGTAAATTCCTATTTTAATTGAAAATCCCTTATTTTCAACTGAAGGTAATTGAAGAAATACCTGTATCAGATTAACGAAACAAAAATCGAAGTAGCATTCAATTACCTCTAGTTGAAAATAAGGGATTTTCAATTAAAATAGGAATTTACAAATAACTAGTTCAATTAGAAATTAGATTTATTCAAGAGAGATCTCTCTCTCTCTCTCTCTCTCTCTCTCTCTCTTGAATAATTCAGACAGATATATACCTGTCTCTTATACACATCTAGATGTGTATAAGAGACAGGNACTGAAACATTTGTTCGCGTTCTCAATTTCGAATTCAAAGTCAGTTTAATCCCAATCACTAGCACTGGTTTGTGAACTATTTTTCGTTCGATTTGCTCATTTACCAAGAAATAGGATGTAAGTCAGAACAACGAAAATTCGTCATGTAGCACTCAGAAACTGATTGCAATTTACCAATTCTGAATGGACAATTTGTTGCAAAACACTCAAATTCTCGATTCTCAAACTAGATGGTAGCACTTAAATTCCTCATATATCGACAATTTTCTTATTCATTAACGAAACAACAGATGGGATTAGATCCTTTGAAAGAAGAAGAAGCCCACACAATCCCACCCCCACTTCCTCCAAAGACGCTCCCTTCTGGGCGTCGACAGCCCTGGACTCGGGTGACAAACGGCTTTTCGATGGGGGTGGGTAGGAAAGGGGATGTTCTCCCCACGGACTAAAGGGAGCCCAGTGTTTCTATGGGGAGGAGGGCTCAGCCAACTCCGCACGCAAGTCGCCCAAGTTTGTGCACAACCCCCCTCCCCCCACCTCCACACGACGAGCGACGTGCCTACGTGACAGACCGCCCAGAAATCGAGTTGCAGTGAGCGATGTTCGCCGCGAGTAGGGCAAGGGGACGCGCGCTGTGCATAAATGAGCATGGTCGCTGTCACCGGAAGCCTCCACTCCTAGCACCGTCGCTCTCGCCATGTGTGATCAGTTTGGCGCCCTGCATTATTCCGGCATCGCGAACACCGGTTCTGCAGAATGCACGCAGCCACTGGTGCACAGTTGGCGACGCTTTTTACGTCGACTCCATCGCCACCGCGACAGTCGCGACGTCACCGTACTTCGTCGACACCCACTCCGCCGCGTTCCATTGTTTGGGCGGCGAGAGGACTGCCTCGTGGAATAGTGACAGAGATCTCCCGCGCCAGGTCGCCTGTACACGAATGGAAATCTCAGAGCATTAGATATTAAAAGGAAGAATGGTCTCAAGTAGAAATAATAAATAAGTCAAGGCTAGTTAACTAACTAATTATTCATTTGTTCTTTCAAAGCTATCTCCCTCAGGGAGAATCGGTTAAAGAACGTCTTCTTACAAATTTTAGCGATGTGGGATAATGATGACTTTTAAGAAAAATGATTTTATGGTCTCCTTCACTGAAACACAAAAGGGACAATGTTGTTTGCCTATGTCAATGGACTTTTTGTCTTATGGATTAACATTTTTGATAATCAGTAAACAACGAAATGATCAGTGTCAGGCTGTGTGAAATAAAACATCAGTCTCATTATTTATACTAGTGTCTCATATTTATATCATTAAACATAAAAGGGAATATTTTTATGGTCATTTATTGTCGGTCACTATACAATATAGAATAACAATAGAAAGAAGATATTTTTCGCGCGAATTTCGATTGATTTCATAATACAGTTACCTGATTTTGTGAAGAGAGGTGTCAGCAAACAACTTATTTTAAAATTTCTTGGATGTTGAGGTATTAGAGATTTTAAGCAGCCACTGCCTTCAATATCTGTAAAAATTCGAATGAAATCCATTTTCTTGTAAATTTTCTTCACGCAACTTGCTACGAATATCAAAGGTGACAATTCTTTTCTTCAAATCTTACTCAGATGAAAATTTTTAAAGTAAACAGAATGAAAACTCAATATGGTAGATGCACATTTTATTCGTTGTCACCAAATATATAAATTTCTTCGGTCTAAAATATGAGTATTTAGTCTAAAATTAATTACCGCATTTACATAATCACACTTCTTGAGTAAACAGATAATATTGATGAGGAGTACCAGCTGATAGACAGTGTCCCTTCTCAAATCACATAGTGATGTGAAAACTAAAACCTTGGATGATTAGAGACTCTAGCAAATGTCCTCAAGGCAGATGATCAACGGAGACCCTCCCCATGTGGGTGGCAAATGCAATACACATAAGCAATCATGCATTATAATACCAAATTTTAGATCTTTTCTTGCTTATAACTAAACGATCAAGCTTCTTTTATTATGGTATTGTTTTGTTACGTATAGTTTCTCCAACTTTTGAAATATGAACGGGGCTCTTAGTTTAAGACATTAAACAATATTCTCATTTTGTTTAATGTCTTAAACTAAGACTTCCATAAACATTTCGAACTTCAAAAATGTATTTTACACGTCGCTACCAAGCAGTACAATTTCAAAATTTTAAACCTTGGTTGCGACCTCTAAAATATATTTCTAAATTCTGAATTTTGTATAGATGTTTTATTTAAAGACATGAAAAAGAATGGAAGGATACCCCGTCCAAAAATATTCAATTGCCATGATATTTCATATTATACAAAGGAGGTGTTCACAATCTCAAAAAGGTTGAGAATTCCTGATGTAGAGAAACGGACTAGACTCTGGGAAATACAGTCGATCGATCATTTTTATGCTTTTATTCTCTCTATTCCAAGATTTGCGTTATATATTCACATATGTAAAATCGTTTGTGTTCTATAACCGATTTTCACCAGAACAAAATTATCCCAGACTTTTTAAAATAATTTTTCACTATTCGCTTATTTAAACGTTCATCGTACTTTCAATGAAGGTGGACTAGCGCTGACACTTTTGTAGTACGTCGATACGGTAAAATCTATCATAGTCCACTCCACATCGTTAATGGTAACAAGTATTACCAATGATCCAAATACTCTTCTGTTACATTATCTGTTCTTCTGACTTTTTATACTGCTTGGTGGAAAAGAACAAAGTAACCTCATCGTTTCGTACGTCGTTCTTCAGAAAAATGTACAATGTTAGAACGTGTTTTCACGTTAGATTTATCCAAGACGTCTTAAGGGGTTTATACTCAGCGCAATCCAGTTAAGCTATTTAGACAAAGAGTATGCTTGCTGAAGAACTTCATCAGATTCATGGTGCTTTCTTGTCCTGCTTCTCGTAATCTTTAGTCTTCCAATACATTAGGTTCCTCCAAAAGAGCAATCTACTTTTCTTAATATGTATTTGTCTAATCTGCGTATCCTAATTTATAAATTGCATCCAAGGTAGCAGTAGAAGAAATCGCAATATCCATTGTTGGAAAGTACCTATAAACATTTCGTGTTTTGAACTCACTTTTGTGGACAGCATTATGTTCTTGATAATCAGAAACGTCACTTAACATCATTACAATTACGAACATTTGTCTATTTTATTTTTAATAAATTCATTATTAGTTCTTATAAATTGTTCGTGCATAATCCTTTGGTGTCACATTGCTTATTTCTTGAAAGTTTTGTATTCATGGGTTATCTTATATAAGGTAGCAAATTGATACATTTAAACTCTTTTAATATTTTGGTCGCTTAACGCGCGAAATATTCGCTAAGCGTCAGTTAATTAAGCTAGTACTCTGAATATTGAAATTAAGTTAGATAATGAGGATGGAGAACGGTACACGTTGCAGAATAATATAAAAATGTATCATTACCTAAAAAATCGGGTGGAGAGTGTAAGAAAGGATGGGTTGCAGGTTATCACATTAATAAAATTTGTGAAAATTACTGGAAACTAGTGATGAAAATTTGATTCTCCACTGATTTCAAAGCGACGAGAAACATTAATGACAATCAATTGATGTAGTTCATTAATGTGGCAATGTAATGTCATGAACGAAGAAAGAAATATTTAAAATACCTCAAATATGTAATTTAATGTCACTTAAACACATTGAGTGTGATAAAATGATGGACTGTTTGTAAGAAACAAAGTTTTGGAAGAGAATATTTTTAAAATGAGACCGTATTAATAAAAGAAAATTGAATTAGTTCTATTTCTTCTCCGTGTGATTGTAAAGATGATGTTCAGGGGGAAAAAACCAGTCATTGTTATTCAATTGAGAAATAATTATGCTTCCCTATATCTTTCTCAGCCTGATCAAAAGCGTCACTGTAGGTATATTATTTCTAAATTTTGAATCCAAGTACTCTTGCGCTAACTCTCTACCGACGCAACACCACAGGCCGTTCATTGTGAGTGCGCCATCTCCACCAGTGGGCTTGTAACCCGGAGAATCTCCTCTCAGAGTAAGAGAACTAATGGACCAGGTGTCACATTACCTGTACTTAAAATTTGACTTAAGCGAATAGGTAACGTGTTGGCAATGCACCTGCGCACGTACCGAGATCCGACTTTGAATTCCACTCGCTAATTTAATTTTCTTAACGACACGCGATATGGGTAACGCTCAAAGTTACATTCACTTTAATAGGAAAAATGAACAACTGATAGTCCCTACTACTTTCAAGCATGTATTAATTTTAAATTATTCTGCTGTAAAGTCTTCGTAATGAATTCCACTTGGAGGACATTTTAAATCCAATATAGGAACTACAGAAACACAGCAGTTGAGAAGTCCTGACGAAGCATCCTGGGAGCAATTAATGAAAATCGTTTGAAATCTCCTTTAGAAACAGACTCATACCTCGCAGAGTGGACGAGAAGGTACGTTGCAAGTTTCCTTTTATTCTTTCTCCCTAATCTATGATTTTTGTAAGGTATGTTTACAATTTCTCACCACTACATTTAAGTCTGAGATTTTCTTTTCTAACATCTCCCCACTTCTCATTATTTATGCTGTTCTCCGGAATCTCTCCCCAATTGCTAACATATACCTTTTGAGGTTTACTGACCAAATGACTACAATTATTAAGAAAAATCTTTTTTTTTTGTAGCGGAAATATTTTGTAATGTGTTAATCTATGAAACGTTCGTTAAACACCTCATATAATATCATTTCGTATGGGAATCCCCGTTGTTTTAAGAACCGAAATCATTTTTGGCTCAAAAATGTAAGAATAAGTCTTAATTTCCAAAAAATCATTGCATGTATGATCAGCAAATGAAGATATTTTACATTCTACTAACATTCGAATGGATATGCATGTTTTATTTGTATGGAAAAGTAAGTGTAAAATTTTATTGACTCTTAATCATTAACTGATTGATTTACAT
This sequence comes from Laupala kohalensis, assembly GCA_002313205.1. Taxonomy (NCBI): domain Eukaryota; kingdom Metazoa; phylum Arthropoda; class Insecta; order Orthoptera; family Trigonidiidae; genus Laupala; species Laupala kohalensis. The sequence goes on from NNCF01128023.1 coordinate 188,979, forward strand.
ACATTTGTTTGAGAAAGTTTCAAAAAAAATATACAGCCGTTATAGAACTTTTTTGCGGCTTTTCTTACATCTTAAGAAGAATGTTAAACGGTGAACAAATAAATGTCCCAAAATTAAAATAAGAAGGTATTATAATAATTTCAGGAGCGATTAAAAGTTCTGTATTAGTTTTTCCTACATGATAGATGCGATTTAAATGTTGAAAATATTATGACAAGTATCTTTGTCACGACAAATAAATATTTTCTACAAAAACTCAGAAAGTTACACAATACCAAAGAAAATGTAGTATTTACAGAACAAGCGATAAAGTTTCTTTGAACAAATGGTTATATATTTCAGCTCAGGGTCTGTTGCTCAACCACTCTAGCTTTGTGTTAATTGAAGGAATGGCTACACCAAGAAACCTTTGTACTCCCACAGTCATCAAGAGCTCCCGTTTATGAGTCCGTTTATCAAAGTCGCACATTCAACGTTAGCCCTCTTCAACATATACTGCTTGAATCTCCTACAAGACGAAACTCGGCTGTGGGCCGCTCCCTCAATCCACGTGAACAAAATCTAATACTCCACATCTGAAAGGGAAATAATTTCACGATAGAAATATAATATATGAGCTTTGTCGTAGTTTACCTTAAATGTAAGTCAAACAACTACTCCCAATTTGTAATGTAGCACACCTTTTATTGAATTGTAAATCAATAAAGTATATCTATTATTGAAAAGCAATCACTGCAAACACATTTAAGTTCGTAGGAAGAGTAACGGGTTAATAAGTTATCGAATATAAAATAAATTATTATGGTTGTGTTCTGAGAGGCGACAGCTCTCTATTAAACACTCCATATTACAAACTTAAATATCCACTCGACATGAAGAATCCCTGAGCAGCAGTGAGAGTTTATGTCCTAGATTAAGAGTTGAGGGTCATTTCTTCGCACTGTCGCCAGCCGAGTGGGTTGTAAACTCCGTGTCTGTGAGGATCCTCTGAAGACACCCGGCTCGCGAGGCGCCACGTCGACGTTTTGCGAAAAGGTTAACTCGCGCTCAGTGTAGCGGAGGGCGAAAGAAGAGCTCTAGAAGCCACTTCGCGTGGCTCCCTCGGTTGCTCTGCTGCCCTGGGGCCCCGCTCGGCACGCAAATGCGGCATGGCGTAATGACGCGAGCCAGGCGCTGCTGCTGGTGGTGGTGGTGGTGCGGATGGAGGCTCGACTGGAGCGTGGAGGCCGGTTGGCGTGGAGTTCGTGGGGATGAGGATGCGCGCGTGACATTTCCATGCTCCCTCCCTCACTTCCCCAAACCTCCCTCTGAAACTAGAAGCCATAGCATCTCCCCTCCCCCAAAACGTTAGTATTCCACGCACTCCTACACTTCAAACGCCAATACCTGAAACGTACTAAGTTCGACGTTCCAAAACCTATTCAAACAAAGAATTTTGAGTTCACTATTTATTATTCAAACATATTTCTCCAGTGATTATGTCCTCCTATAAGTTTTGAACGTATGTTACGCTGGTATTCTTTCGGGAAAATATATTACGGTGAATATTTTGATTTTTTAATGAAATACATTATAATCCTCTTGTTAGACATAGTATTTTAATTTTTGTCGTACAAATTTCCCGGTTGTTTTATCATTTTGAGTAAAACTTTATACAAAATAAATTAATTTTTCGATCATACAGAACTAACAAAAACAACGTTGCTATGTGCTCTTTAATTGATCGCTCGAAGTACATAATGTATTTGTGCGTCTAGTTATTCATAACACGTCACATCGAAACTAGTGTGATTAAATGGATAATCTTCTTCCAGAGTTTTTTTCAGTATTTTCTATTTTCTACAGCGGCAATTAAGCCTCAGTAGCAGTGGGAGTCCCTGATCTAGTTTACATCTTTATCAACACTTACATAGGTTCTGGCATATTAAATGTATTTTACACCATGGAGATGTGTTACGAGCAAATTAATTGTACTTCCCTCCTTCTGTAATAAGGATCTAGGATCCTGTTCTGAAACACAAAGGAGTGATATTGCAAGATATTAATGAGGAAGACGAAGAGGAATCAGAAAACATATCAGCCGTAGAACATGATCTGGAAGGAGTTTAGAAGTAGGAACTTGGGTCGTTGTTGTTCGATACATGTCTATTGTCCACAGATATTCAGTATCGTAGATGTAATATAGTGGCAAGAGCCTATTTTGATCAAATTTTCAAATACGATGTATTTATCTTACAATGCACAATGTCTGATGTAGGTAAAGTTTTCATTTACTCTTTATGTTCCACTAGCAGAACTACCCGGTTGGCCCGGAATTTTAAAAGTAACTTATAAAAACTACTGGGTGTTCAAAATTTTAAAACAATTCACAAATAAAAAAATATTACCATTGTTAAACAAACATTTATTAAACTTTTATTAAAGTAATCTACTATTTATTTATCTGAAAATACGTAAAACGACGTTTCGTTATTTCAGAAGAAACAAACAAATTTTACAAGGTAATGGAGAGAACTTTGTACCTGCTGCTGCATCGGTGACTTCGGAGTTCAACCCGAAACCTTTGGCTTCAACGCATTCCAAAATTTGGGGTTCAAATCGCGCCCAACCATTGAGGTTGTTTCTTCATCCTTAATGTCATTCACCTTATCACTCGGCCGTCACCATCTCCCTAGTAGATCCAATTTGCGTTGACAAGATGAATGAGCTGCAAAAAATTCTAGAGTTGTTATCACCACATCATTTATCTTTGCCAACGCTATGTAACCGGGGAACAGAGCACGAAAAAGAGAGGAGAGAGGTCACATGTTATCGGATAGTCCTTTGGGAACTCAGGAGGTTCACAAATCCTTGAGGGAAATATGAGAGAGTATCCCACCATGATACTGGTTAAATAACTTCTCTGAATGTATATTTACGTATTTATTTATATCTGTAACAAGTAATCGGTTCCTCAATCACAACGGACACTTAGTTATTGCATAACAGTTTGAATTATAACTACAAAGTGCCAAAAATATAACAAAATCTGTTGAGACATAACAATTAATAAAAAGAAAATGAAGTGATAGGAGTAAACTTTACAATTTGCAGTACAATATAGAGGACATATCTTAACAGTACCATAAGAATATTGTCTTGATGCATGTTAACAGCTTACCACGCAGCATTGTTCATATCTGTGACTGTGAACATTAGGATATTCTGTTTTAATGTAAAAAACTTCTGAAGAAGTGTTCGAAATATAAGACACTAGATGTACGGTAAGATAAATCAATTCTTTCGCTGATATTGATAGTTTCTTTAAATTGCTCACACATCCTTATTACAGTATAGTTTTACTTTCTAAATACAAGAAAATCCGTCCGTAAAAATACAATCTCTACTCAGTTTAGTTATGTTAAGGTTAGTGTGAATATTAAAAGAAACTTTTTATTATCAACTGTTCCGTTGGTATATTTATATAGAAAGATTTGCCGAGAAAAGATGTGCGATATTTTAATAGTAACTAGTTGAACTAATCCACCGTCATCAGGGAGTTTGAACCGGTTTCTTCCAGTTCTCTTCACTCACAAGTTCACACATTATGATAAATAAATATCTCTACAGAAATAGTAGTTCTACCCACCCACCTCTTGACGACATTCACTGCGATTCTTTCGCAAGGTTTTCATGAACTGTACGAAAAATTCCGTTTCCGAGAGACGGGTAACAATTTTAAAGAGAATCGTCTAGGCAGTTCCATTCTATTTTACCAAGTGATATGAATATCCTTTCAACGACATAGATCTGTATATCCGATAAATACATAAAAAAATTATTCTCTACCTGTTGTATTAAACTCATGTGAAAACATTCTGAAATCTCTGGGAGAAAGTGTCAACTTTCATTTCAATAATTCCTTGAAAAAATAGATGATTCCAACTTAAATAAATTCTGAGCTCGTCGTAATATCAACAGATCGAATGATGACTAACGTTAATTTAACATCGATATAAAATATATCATACGACTCTTTAGATGGACTCTACGCTGTATTTAGCATTGTTAATACCGTTTATTCCATCTTTGTTCCTAATTATCTTTTTTGTAGGGATGTAGTCACAATGAAAATATAAAACATATCCAAACCCCCGTTTAGCAGGATTTGGAGGGTTTTTTTTGTTTTTTGTTTTTTGCCTTAAATGCATAATACCTACATCCCGTTAATGTGACATCACATCAATTTCTAGATGTCTCCTAAAGATACGCAAATGTTCCTAACATACACTTTTCTGATTTAATATCCCCCTTGAAGAGAACGACATGGTTCGTATCAACGCACACCTCACTAGCGAAGTCCATTTCGAAGCAGACGGAAATTAGTACGTTCGTTAATGGTTAGCAGAAATGCTTTTCAGTGCATCGCAAGGCAAACGTAAAAAGTCACTGCCATTCCTTTGGGGTTAATATTAACCAAGTTACTTCCCAGGAAACGAGTCATCGCTGGTGAGTTGGGTACAACGCTACATTTGAGGCTTTCAGGTAATTACTTGCATATTGATACTAAAGTAAAGATGTCTTTTTAATTTTTTGCTCTTCACAAGCAATTTTGACCGTTTTAATTACGTTAAATGAATTATTCGATTATCTCGAGAATTGAAGACGTATCGTTTTCCCGAGTAACTCGGCTTCAAAGGATTATACAAAGTGTCTCACAAATTTGTTAACACTCTTTGAACTTTAATAACTCGTTCAAAAATAACAAATGTACGATTTTTGTTTAATGGCTACAAGCACTATTCATGAAAAATCTAAATACAAAATGTTCCATCTTGTTATCTATAATACTTTCTCTGTTATTAACATACAAACAGTGCAACCCCCATTTAGCTGTACACTGTATGTCTGAATTAACAAATTAGCTGGGATGTTTTAAAGGGTCGAGGAGAGTTATGGAAGAGTGTATAGTAACCTGCAGTGGATTCCCATAATAGGATGTTAAAACCTCATTGTTGTATGAACTGTTCGTAGGAATACATTTTTCCATTATTTTCATGTTACACTTTCATTTTATTCGAAGTCATACTTCAGATGATTAAAATACATGTAAAAATATATTCATAGAAGTTATATTTCATGGGAGAAAGTTGCTATTTACGTATTTACTCACTCATAAAGATACATTTGGTAAGACGACTCCATCAATTATATCTACATTTTATGATTTAATATATTCTCACTTAAAATCTGCTATGTCCTCTACAATGAGGATATCATGTAAAAATAACTGTTTGGCTGTAGTAGATAACATAATCATATATATATATATATATATATATATATATATATATATATATATATATATATATATATATATATAT
>NNCF01128023.1:194432-283550 GCA_002313205.1 Laupala kohalensis
ATATATATATATATATATATATATATTTCCGTAGATAAAAGCTCGAGAAATGTTAGCCAATTATTCAAATAAAATTTCAAAGGGTATGAACATTGAAATCGTAGCCATTGAAAACATGTTAAGAACTTGACGAGAAAGCATTTTTAAATTCAGCAAACAAAATGAGGTTGTGAAATAGTCGAAAATATATAAATTATCTCAGTTAGGTAATATATTACATAATAATTACGTGAGTAACAATATACCGGAACAAATATGTAAAAATTTAAATAATGTTTACAAGTTTAATTTTTCATCGCGTTTTTAATTGAAACAGAATAGCTCATCTGAAAAACCACATGAAAACTGATAAATTTGCTCATTAATGACACGATCTCCAACATTATTCAAATCGTTTGAATTCATTATTTACAACCCGATTCCGACGATCAATAACTGGTGCTTCCGTCATATTGAGCACAGATAAACTTCAGCAGGTTGCAAGTCCACATTGGCGGTTATCCGACGTTAATCTTAAAACAAACATGATTTGATAATTCCAAACTTCTATTTCTCGAAGAGCTAAATTCAAAGGTTAAATTAGGTATAATTTTCATCCTAACAGTCTTTTCTATTCACAACAAATTTCAATTTCTTTACTTGTTAGTAACCATGGATTAGATTTATAATCTCATTAATGTGATAAACAATTTGTTACATTAACTGATTATCACCAATTGGAATTCCCTTTTAATACCAGTATTGTATGTGAATATCTTATATTACATTTATACATTAAAATTATATATTTAGATAATATTTACTTATATCTAAATTGAGAAATGTACTTCGTGTGATCTGTTAATATGATTTCATATCAGCATTTCATCAATGTCCTGCAACCAACCTCAGAAAAGGATATTTCATTATTTTTCTCGCTGGATTATTTGCCTTTAAGGAAAATATCCTTTAAGAAGGAGAAATATTATCTTTATTATAAACAAATCATGAACAAGAAATTTATATTTATAAAATCGATAGAAAATTGAACTGTAACTTTGTTTTCTATCAAATTAGAATTCAGTTCATATTCCTATTCCTCTATAACCACCATGATTGATCTAGGCTATTATCTTTATTATTTAATATTCCGGCTTCTGAGAAACACAAAGTTTTAAAATTAAAATATGCATTATTGTTTTAGTTTCTTCTCAATTACAAATATTTGAGAAGACGGTTGTATGATGTATCATATAAAATTAATACACATTTCTTGGGTTTCAAACTGTATAATTTTCACTTTTACTTTTTTATGGTGATAAAATATCATTTTTTTTAATTTTCCATGTTCTGTTTTTCATTATGTGGGGAGGCTCGGGTCATCAGATCTGCTTTTCCACCTAATGAATTGTTTTGTGATAGAGAGATGTTACGTTGCCGGGAAATCTGAGGTACCGATCCGACATTGACTCGGAGAATACGTTTTATTTATGCAACTATAACAGTGAAATAAATATAGGTTCATCGAAGGTTTTGATACAATTCGTTCACTACAATTCATTTTACGTGAATAAGTCTATAATTCCTCCAAGAAGAAATATTTGTCGGAAGCAAAATAATTATTTTTGAAATATGCACTCGAGTTTAACCCCATATATTAACTTTATTACATCTATTAACTTTACTTTTATCACTGTTGCTTAGAATATTTTATTATCCACGCACAATTGTTGATTTATGTGTTGTCTAATATTATACAAAATTGTCATCTCATGTGGTCGAGGAGTCTGAGTTAAAGAAACCCTCGGAGCATAATTCTGCAATTTCTTGACCTCGACATGTGTGATGTGACGTGTGATGTGACGATATTAAATACCACGTTTCAGCCAATGTGACTCCAGGATACTGAAAACTTATATCGGAAACCAGGTTTATAATAGTTCTATATTTCAAACCATTGCTTTCTAGAGACCGTTATTCTTGTTTCTTTTGTATCGTAATTTTCTCTTTATTATCTAAGTATTTTATCCCTAAGAATGTAATGACGAAGAACAACTCCTTCTTTACTTTGAATCCACTTACATAAAGCATTGAGCGAAGTTAACTTATAAATTAAAAATTCCTGTGTGTCTGAAATATTTCACAACCGCTGCGTGTGATGTTAAAAGAACATAATCGAATTATTGATCTTGCAGGGCGTTTACAAACAATTCCCTTTTTCGACAGCGTTCCCTCGCTGGAAATGGGGGAAACGAAACAGATAATCCTGTAGGCGCGACCAACAGGAAAAGTGTTGGTAGCGATAGCAGAGCGAACGCGATGAGGGCGCTGCTTCCGTGCGGAAACGGAATTAAAACGAAAGCTCAGGCACGAGCGTCACCCGCTTCGCAAAGAAGCGCGACCCAAGCCATTTGCTACGGGGAAAAAACTGGTGGTGTATTCGTGGATCCAATTCGCACGGCAGACGGTAGGACGGGGACTGTTGGGTGTGATATGGAGGCAGAATGAAGAAAGAAGATGAAAGCGGGAGTGGAGCAGCGTAGGAAGGAAGGGCGGGGATGAGGTGGTTGAAAAATGGGGTGAGACATCTGATACCAACTAAAAGAAAATCCTGATGTTCGGAGAAAAATCAATTACTTTCAATAAAACACCCACGTACTTTCATGTCTCTTCCAATTTAAATTCACCCTAAAGTTTGTTTCACCGCTCGAATTAATTAGTAAATTCATTAAATTCGTTCTATTGTTTTAAAGGATATCATTCAACAGATAACAGAAGCCTTGGAGAGAAAATACGAGTTTTACTTTGCTGGGATAAAATTGTAGCGAAGCAATTCATCCAATTCAGATTCAATTCTTCCAATAACTACACGCGTTAAGAAACAAATATAATTAGTGCTCCTGCACATAACATGCATGAATTTAACGTCAATCTGATATGTGTTGTTCCAGAAGTTATATTCACGATACCGTGTACTCATTGCAAACAAGGACAAAAATTACCTCTCATGATATTCAAAAAATTCCAAGTATTGTGAAAATCCACTGCATTTGATCATGTGAATTTTAAATTGATCCAATATACAAAGAGAATCACTCACTATTTATAAAATGTTTACCCGTTGGTTGGTCTTTCAGAAAAATATACAGTTTTCATAAAAATAGCTAGAGAAAGCTTCAAATGTCATCTATTATTTTTGAACCGAAACTTTTATACAGTTGGAATGCGTTTTCAATTGTAAAGCTATTACATGCTATACAATGGTGAAAATGATACTAGTAATCATTTTTATACACAAAATATCATGCAAGATGTAATATAAATTAAAGCACCAGTAATATGTGATACCTATTTCTGATAATTTTATTCTCTAACAAATGGGAAAATTTTCTCTTTTAACGAGCGTACAAAATCATATGCACACATTTCCTTAATTCATTCCTTTTTAAATTTCCACTTCTATGCGTGAACATGACAAGCGCCATTCGATTCACAGAACAAAAGACAAATTTCGTTTTCATGTGTCGAGACATGTGAGTCTGGAAAAAACCAAGTTCGTCCAATAGAAGAGAAAAGCATGGGGAAAGATAGGGCGAGATTAAAAGGGTTCCATGTTCCCATCCGAAGGAGTCGACAGCGCTGCGACTGTGCGTGCGCCCTGCAGAGCGACCTGCGTTGCGTTATTGCGCGCAGCAGGGCATCCAAGACTTAATTAAGCGCCGTCTGCGTCTGCAACATCGCGCCATACTTGTAGGGCTCTCACTTTGAGAGAGTGTCTTCAAAAAACAATAACCGTATAGAAGAGCTTTTCTGGTTCCTTGACGTGTCTATGTTCTCCAGCAAACGAATGCCTTGGAGATCTCTTGCTCTGCTGATCAAGCAATCACAGAATGACGATAGTTCATAGAGAATTATTCGTTCTTACAGTGTACAAGTATTCACACATCATGAGATAATAGTTTACTCAACAAGTATTTTCGATCATAAGTGTGCATTTAGGATTTTTTATAGTTACATTGCAGCACAGTTTCACATATTTATTCAAATATTAGATAATTATTGTTGTAGCTTCAGATGTCTAATGACGTCAAAGTGTCTCTCTCATGGTTTTGCGGACACTATTCGAAAACCAGCCATCATGACGAATCTCAAGAAAAGCCGATATGGAAAGTGATACATAAATTGTGTGCTTGGATTTATAGCTAAAGTAGTGTTTTCTTTCCAAATATTAAGATGTTGTATAATTTGGGAATATATATTTTTTTCTGAATTATTTGTCCTTTTCTACTAAATCCAATATCTCACAATAATCCCTCTCGAATCTTCGGCATCTATCAATTTGCCTGCCCATACCATGTAATTCAACCTTTATTGTACAGATGATTGTGTCGTGAAGATATTGCTAAGTTACCAATAAGTGTTGCGAGAGTGTTGGCCAAGATGGGTGGCGTGTGTAAACGAGTGGTGACACGCATAAGAATGTAAACCATTTTATGCGAACTGGGTCAGGGTAGCGCAGAGAGTGCTGAGCTAGGTCGGGGAAGGCGACGTCACGGTCAGTGGATGTATTTAAGAAAGGGTTCCCCGAGGCTCGATGACTTCACTTCTATCTGAGATCACTTCTACCTGAGAGACGACGGAAGACCGGAGGCCGCGTGACTCGATGTCAGCGCAAGCTCTGCGGAAGGGTCGCCGATCCAGAGCCGGGAACGCTCTGCCACTCCGAGCCAGGCCAGGCCTGAACCACTGACCGTCGCCGCTTCCACCGCCGGGCAATGAACGCACGATCTGCACAGCCCTCGGGCTCCCTGACCAGTTCTGCCACCTTCCACGCTGAGTGTAAGTAAACTACTTCTACCCAAGCTGCATTTTGATTGACTTACGGCTAGGACTCCCAACCACCCTCTTATCCCCTCCCCTCTAGTTGTGATGACCTCGCGCAGGCTTAGATACTCAGCCAACCTCCAGATGCCTCGCGGCGGCCCACCACAACAATTGTCATACTCGTACGCCTTCTCTCATGTGCATAGGTGGATTTACGGAGAGGTCCACTAGGCACAGGTCTTGGGACAGCAGCATCGAGGGCAGGGAAATAATGTATTTTGAAATAAATAGATGTTATATTGGCGATTTTAATAGTTTGTCATTACTTAGGTACACCATATTCTGAATCTCATTCTTACAAATAGTTTACTATTTCCCTCATCCTGTTTTCGCAGTATGGGGAACAGGATGTATAGTGGGATTGTGTCTGGGGATTTACAAAAACATCCTCTATTGCTAGTGTAAACGTATAACATTCTATTGAAATTGATATTAAGAATTGTTCAAATATAAGACGTAAAACTCGCCGAGGAATTTCGCCGTAATCGACGTGTTTGAAACAATAATGCTTGACTTAGCGAAATCGAAGTTGAGTGCTGGTCAAGTAAGGTGCCAACTTAATGTAATGTTCGTTAAAATCACTTTCTCTTGAATTGATGCCGTAAACCCACACATTTTTATGTATATTGGGAATGTCCGTCATATAGTAGGAAGACGAAAATAAAAAAGGAATATTCGAAATGTGATACATTGAACTTGAGAGTCTATGTTAAACTAAAAGGGACAGAAAATAAATATAACATTTTCAAAGAGTACATAGATGGGGTGATTCAGATAAAAAATGTTTTGAAGAGAGAAGGCTAATAGAACAAGGTAGATGAGACAAATATGATTGAGTTTAATTATGATAAGAAAGAAGAAAGCCTCAGAATGTCTTTTATAAAAATTAAGCACAGCAGAATGAAGAAGAAAAACATGTTACATTGGTATGTTATTATTTTATAAACATTACGGAGTGAATGAACAAATAAATAAATTTTATTAAAAACAAAAATTTTAATAGCAATACTTTATTTATTTGTATGTGGCAAAATGACATTCTTACTATTCAACTATATAATTTCATAAAACATTGTTTAGTTTTTTATAGTAACTGCACTTATAACATAGTTATAATATTTACGTGCATGTGACATGGTGAGTAATTGGTAAATAATATCGACCTAAAATTTTGTAGTGTAAGGTAACTTAATTTGATATTCATCAAACAAAATTCAATAGAAATGTATTGATTGCAAATTTTGTTTCCATCGGATTTTCGCCGTTATATCGTACCTTGCCTTCTACCATGGAAAGCGCTCGACTGAAATAAACGTGAATTGAAGGATGATTTATTAAATCAGTGCCAATCAAAAAATCTTTTCGAAAGTCAATTATCGTCTCAGAAGAGGACAGACAGATTGATCTACTCACTAAAAATGAAGTATGTAGGCATGCTTCGGACTGGAATGGTTCCAAATAAGTAGGCTCCTTACACAAGAAATATGCGGATTATAAGAAGATTTAATTTAATTTTGAATACTCGTAGATGTCTATTCGATATGTTTCAAAATTATCATACAATATAGCTGTATAAAAAAACACCATGTTTTAAGTTTTACTCGTACATTTTACTCAATTTTGTTGAAATATAAAAAAGGCAATATTTATAGATTAAATTTTATTAATAATATAGGTAATCAAATTTTAGATCAGATTTGTGGAAAATCTACCTTTCGTTATTTTTATTTCTAGCATCTCTCCTCTGAGCCCCTCTCGGTCATATAAAGATGTTTCGTGACTCTTTGCTCTTAAACGATGCATCCCGTATATTCTGCAGTTGCGTCTAAAACTGTTGTACGTAAAATGTATGTGAATGATAATTAAACCACAATTGATGAATTTTGATGTTATATTGATTCTAGAGCTTTTTAGAAAGTCTCCATTTACTAGATCAATTTATAGTACATTGCATTATCTTACAAATAATTTTCTCATAGTGCTTTCTTAATTTATTATGAATCAGTTCACAGAAAAAAATACTTAAATAAATAAATTTAATATGCAACTATTATATTTTGTTGTTGTCACAGTTTAAGTGACCAATCGTTTGGAGATCCTTGATATGACAGCTGCTGTCCCAGGTCTCAATATTAAGGACTGTTGTTTCACAAAAACATCTTCTTTTTTGGAAATAAGTAAAGTATCCGTAGCATTGTTGTTCCCGTATATTGTTCTAAGAAAGGAATTAATCTTTATTAAGTATGCCGGAAGTATGTTAGCAAGCAGAAAAACGAAAATAATTATTCATCAATTTTACGAGTAAAATACGAAAGAAAACATTTATTCTTCTCTTTTCTTTTTTTTCTTCTTCTTTCTTTCCTTTTTTTAATCAAATGCATGAATGCGAGATAAATGAAATCATTATTTCCTTTATTATTTCGTTAACTTCGTTACTACTAAACAGCAAAAACCAACTCGAACGTCAAAGCTCAGTAAAGTAACTGAGCAAAACTGAGGTTTCAACTGTTGAATTATTATATTGTTTCTTGTATTTCATTGTACTTCAATTCGTCACTTGTTATGTTATACGAGTGTACAGTGACTTTCGCGCCACTCTCTCCATATCAAGATTTTCGTTAAAAGAACAATGGTTATTCATTCAACCTCCATTACTCTTTCATTCAATCTATTTATTTGAATTCCGCAGTTACTATTTTATCAGAATTGCATTGATTTTCTGCAGTTTCTATTTTACAAATAAAAACAACTCTGAAAATAAAAAACCATAAAAGTATAAACGGTAAACAAAACGTGAAGGAGAAAAGTAAGAAAAAGAGTAAAACTGAAACTAATAAAAAATGGCACATAATAATCATTAGAAGCTATTGGAAACAAATAGAAAAGTAAATGAACGTAAAGAATTCATTAGGAAAGTTGATTAAAGTTTATCCGAGTGCCTAAACATCCTGCTTGACAATAGAGAAATATCACTATTTTGGAAGGGTTGTATGTACAAACATCATAAATGTAACGTTTACAGATGGGTCCACATATTGGCACTTTATATACCAGAAAATATTATCATTCGAATACTAATAGTCGTGTTAATGTCTTTGTTTCAGGTGGCCTGGTTGCGTGTTGACACCCAAACGATATTAACTATCGCGTCCCACATTATTACCAAGAACCATCGCATTGGAGTTTCCCATAGCGATCATCGAACATGGTACCTTCACATAAAGGAAGTGAGGGAGTCGGACCGAGGGTGGTATATGTGTCAGATCAACACCGATCCAATGAAGAGCCAACTGGGATTTTTAGAAGTTGTAGGTAAGGAAACCGGAAGCTGAAATGCTGAGCGAATACAGGTTAATGTAATATAGTTGAATATAGTTGAGTTGTAGACTGAGTCGTAGGTGTTAAGAGATATCCTAGTACACCCGTTCCGATAAATGTCTTGAATATGATTCACTTCCACTGCGCATGTTCTGGACGGGTACACCTTGCACTATGAAGTGTAAAGACCTAAGTTCACTATTATATTCTAAATTTTTGATACATAATGTTCGATAAAAATAGATCTTTAAATATAAGTAAAAAGTAAATTCTTCGAGTTTAATTCAATAATTTGTACGTTCTGCATTGTGCATTGTGCATGTGAACTGTTCATTTTCTTTATTAAAATGGTGAGCAGACGAGAGACACGTTAACGCGATAAACGCATACATTTTCAATTCCTGTTTGCTAATTAATTTTAATCTATAAACTTCAATTTACTGCTGTATCAACTTGAAATATTTTAAAATTGCCGAAAATACTAAAATAAACAATATTTTGGATTTAAATTTCAGATTTTGCATTTCTTTAAATTTTAAAGTGTTTTGAACTAAGCTGTCTCAATATTAGTACTTAACGTAATTGAACCAAAGATTAATCTGTATAATAACAGTGTATCCGTGGGCTTTTCGGATAGAATAGCTCAGCATTTTTTGGACTCTGCAAGAGGAGAAATAACACACCGCACCTCTCTTCGGCCTCATTCCCTCCTAGGCTAGACCCGGTACCCGTTCTATGGAATACTGTATCCATGGGAATCAGTCTGAACGTTGAATTTGCAAAATAATCCCGTAACTTCACCAGGATACGAATCCTGGAATTTCATTCGGAGGATCTACCCTCTGAGACACACTGACACTGGAACTAGTTCAGTGAAGATCTATTTAGTCCAAATTTTATGACAACATTATACGGGGTTATTCAAAATGATTTACGATATATTAAATAACTATAACAAAGTCATTTTTATGCGTACATTTAACGGGACGGGTTTGAAATAAAGAAAAATCCCAATACTTTCGTATTCCCAACGGCCTGCAGAGGAACAGAAGTTGTAGTGACGCTCCTACCGATATGGTTAAAATAACTTCTCAGATAGTGTTCTGCAACATTTAAATGCATAATCTGTTATTTTTGTAAAACGTGCGTTCGTAATCACGTGAGTCCTACTGTTAAGATTATTCGTAAGTGACATCACCAATTTGGAAGAAAAAAGAGAGAGGTTACGTTTGTAACGGAAGAAGCAAAGGAGAGTTAGCAAGAAGGTTGACCAGGTGTGAGCACGTTTCTATGTTACCCGAAGAAACTTATTTGTTCATTAATTTATTTCATGTATTTTTGCGTAATTGACTAACATATCGTATCTTAAACTTAAAATACCTCAAACAACCATATGACGTTGAGAATACGGTTGAAAATCAAACATAACAGATTGCTTTTGCTACAAGTTCTACTTTCTAAGGATTACATAAAGCCATTTGCTTTTCCCGAAAACACACAGGAAAATGGCAATAATTGTTCATCCTGCCCCGCTTCAGTGACGATGCCGTTTTTCACATCAGCGGGGAAGTAAATCAACAAAATGTGCGTATTTGAGTGATTTGAGAACCCGCTCTGTAATGTTCTACATTTAGTCACATGAGATGTGCTAGATCAAGTTCTATTATAGGTATCCACGTGGTTGAGGAAATCGTATAGAACATTTGTAATGCAATGAAATGAAAATATTTGAGATTTCCTTCATTTTAAACATTTTCTTGCGCGTTTTCGTTTTAAAATGACTATATTAAAGTACTTTTTAATCATACATCATGTTAAAAACACTAATAATTCACAAGATGACAACATGAAAAAAAATCTCATATTTTCCTAATTTTTCGAATACTTTTTGTATTTTCAATGTATATCAGCATTACTTTAAGAGACGTTCACTTGGAATACTAGATACTGACCAGTAGTCTGTGGAAGAAATTTGTCTGACGTGCAATCATTTCGAAGTTGGGTCCTAATGAAATGAATACGAAATTGGGTCCTAATAAAATGTATTATATACTAGTAGATACAAATTGTGAAAAATTACATTGACAAAACGCTGATAAATATGCATTTTATGAGCGATAAGCACCCACGGGTTTCTACTCTCACATGGAAAATACCGACGTCGTGCCTGAGAAGCTCATACAGCGAAATATCCATACACAATTTTTTATTACCATTTCCCAATTCATCGTTCTTTAAATTGATGTTTAAAATCAATATTCTTCTATTTGAATTTAAAAAATTGAAGATTCATAAGAACATTAAACCTTAAGGATACTTTCACGCTTTAATTTTAAGGTGGAAGACGATCGTTTCAGTGAAGAAGACAAAACTCGAAAATCCCAGACGTCATCAGATACTGCTCATTACAACTTGTTCTTACGTCAGAAAGAGCATTCAATAGCGTGTTTCCCAACCGAGGGTGAATTTTCAGAGAATTAACAGTCCCATGGATCCCTGCGATAAGCAAACAACTGGCACGCGGAGAGCGTATCTCCCCTTCGTTTCCCTAATTAGTTATTCTCATTGAGAAGGGGAATGGACAAGAATTGCAGCAGAGCAGCATTTATGGAGATACGACTTTTCAACGATCCAGCAACGTAATTGGTTTCAACTAAGTACTTGTATGCTCCATAATCGGCGTTTATCTCTATTTGTCAACGAAGTATACTCCCTCCCATCGACAAAGCCCTTGATGGACTTCCCTTCAAAGTGACTAAGAGATGTTCAACTTATAATAAAGAGTATATACTGATCCCACAGTTGTATTCTGTTGTTTATTCCCAGTCTGACAGAATTCGTTGTGTTATTTCTAATAGTAATTATGATAAATTGGATGTGTTATATGGTGAGGCTCAAATAACCTACTGTGGTGTAATATTGCGTATTTATAAATTACCACAATTGGAAGGTTATAATCACTGATTAAGTGAGGAGAGATACTCTAGATCATCCCGAATCTTACACGACGCATTCAACAAAGGCCAGTATGACGATAATAGCTGAATGTCAAAATTCACATACAATAATTACATACACTAAAACATATCGAGTTTATATTTCAGAAGAAATTACAAATAAATTTGCCACTTCTTTAGTTGTACATTTTTATCATCAACGATAATTTACAGTGATAATTAGAGTTTATAATTAATTAAGAAAAGTATAAACAATGAATTGCAAATTACTTTGATATATATTCAAACATACAAAATTTCTAGTTTCTTTGAAAGTTTTAGAAGTAAAATAATCCACAGAAATTCGTGGAAACTTTTCTTTTTGTCAACTATTTAATTTTATGCAAACTGAAGAAGAAAACAATAGAGAATAATAAATAATCTCAAATATATACACAAGATCAAAATAACTATTTCTTTCTTCAACACAAGGCAACGTTCTGCTATTTTTCAAAAATTAGTTTTTCTGGACGTAACCGGATTATGCTCACCTTCTTAATACAAGTAGAAAACATTCCACGCTTTTGTTTAAATGTAAAAAGTATTGAGTTTCTTTTATACGTGGATGAAAACTAAAAATTATTTTCGACTGCAAATATTTGAATCAAATATATCTCCGAAATTGTGTCTCTGTGCTTTACATATTTAGAAGAGTTTTCTTGGATTTTTGTAGACCACAAATAAACGCGACTTTTATTTTTATCTGGTATACCACGTCTCAATCTAAAAAATTACTGCATAACAGGAAATTTATTTAAATCAAATCTCAGTTGAAGTGTTCGATTTATTATAAATGGTTATCTTTGGATTTTGAACTATCACGAATTTCTGAAAAATAAACAACCATTTCCTGGCTCCCTTGGCAACATAGTTCGAAATATTAATATTTTCTTTCGTCCATACGAGTTCAAAGTAAAAGTGCGAGTTATTTTTAATTCATTATCAACTTTTATTCCGATGTTCGACTTGAGTGTTGTGGAGAAGAGCTCTCGATTTCCGCGTCCCCACTTCCTCCTCTCAGGTCGACTTCAGATGTTGGCGAAAGCAAAACGAGAACTCCGTACTAATCCACTGCCTGTACGCCAGTTCCAGAAGCGGAAGCCGCCTCTTTGAGGTACACTCATGCACGCCGCTCCCCGTCTCCATCCGAAAACGCGACTTGCGATCCTACCGCATACGGGCGCCTCGAATCCAGCGACGCGTGCCACTGCTAACATTGCTAACGAGCCAAAAATTCCGCCTTCCTTTGCTCATCAATTTCCGATGGCGGCAGCCACTTCCCCGATGAGATGCCGACGTCCCGTTTTTGGAGTTCCGTTGTGAGGCACGCGCGTGTTCACAAGGGTCCGGTGCAATCGGCGCGTGTCCGAAGCGCATGAGCGGTCGTCGACGCGACTATAACCCGGCAGCGCCCACCACATATGGAACGGCGGGAAGAGGAGACCCGGCGGAGTGGGAATAGGCGATCAAAAACTCGTAGCCGAGCGACCAGCGAAAAGCGTCGGGTCTTTGAGTGGCACGCGGTGTGAGCGCATGCACGCGGTGCGGGGGAGCGGAAAACCAACATTTCCCGGCGCGCGCTGATTAACGCAGAGTTTAGTGAGCCGCGCACGGCGGGTTGGGGAGCGCTGCGTGGGCGACGGAGTGCGGCGGGGCTGCGACAGGGTGAAGGGAGCGCAGGGGACGCGCGCACCGATCCTTGAGGGACGCCGCGGAATGTAGTCATTTGATGAGTAGAACGCATATGCTTTTGAGACAGGCTCCACCTGCGGTCTTGAACAACATATTCCGAATGTCTGGGGAATATATTTGAGATAGATATTACTCATTTACGATATAAAATTAGGAACAACACTCAAAATACTAAAACTCACTCTAGCAGAAAGAGATCTGAACTTTCAATTATTTATTTGGTATAGCAAAAAATTCATTTCAATAGCTTTCTAAGTATTCATGAAATACCCTAAATCTGATCAGATTATACGATTGGTATATTTATTCCAAGATAAATTTAGCTTTGTCCTTTTTTAGTTTTCGTCGGCGTTGTGGCACTTCTATGAATGAAAATTGGGGAATGAAATTTAATTTCCCCATTCAGTTACCTTTAGCGCATTATTCGCTCCAAAACGTGTATAACAACACGCTGCTTTCATGTTGTCTGCTTTCACAATTTCATGTAACAGTAGAATCTGAAAGATACGGGATTTGGTAAGGGAAACGTCATATGATACTACGTGTTTTCCTCGTTACGGTGCTCCAACTGTTCTAACAATTTTTATTGTTTTTGTTTTCAATTTGTTCCGCCTGTTTCAATGTTTGTTTCAATTTTGTGGAGCAAGGGTCAATTCCGGAAAACTAAATCTGTTAAACTGTGTCAGCAGTATGGGGTGCCTCTAGAATACATATCACATTCCTAACTGTACCGGATTTACGAAAACAGGGCGACAATAAATTACTGCTTTGGTGAATGAACACTGTGTATAATTTACTGAACGAATTAAAATTGTCATGTCCACTTTGTATTACCTGTATGACCACTAAAATGTGTTTACAATGTTAAAATAATAACTTGCGGAGTGAATTTTCTGTGTCTTTACATTAATGCTTTAGGTATGAATAAAATTTTAATAAATATCAAATAATAATGTGGATTTTACAATATTATTCGCATTGTCTTCAATAGCAAAATGATTTAAGGAAAGATAATATTTATAGTACCACTGAATCAGATCCTTGGTTTTAGTAATTATTTTCAGTATAAAAGTAAAAAAATAAGTTACTATGGAATATCACAACAAACATTTTCGTTTTAACATTTTCATATAAGACTGGTTTGCAATATATGTTGTAATTGGTATTCACTTCAAGAAAGTGTGCCGACATCAAGAAATAGTAACATCATACTCTTGATTTTCCACTTTTGTTTTAAATATATTTTAAAATGATAATTCATATACTTAGCACGCAAGTTCCGCTCCAGATCTGATCTGAATGAAAAGCTTAGATACGGTATTTCATAACAAATCACAATATTAGGTGTAAAACTTTCTTGTCGCCATTTTCCAATATATGGCTTTAGCGGTATGTGCTGGTGGAAATAAACAGATGTAGACGTACAATAATGTTGGACATTCGTCAATATAACCCCATCGAAATATTAGTCCATTTGTGACCGCATCGTAAAGTTATTCTCGATTGAAAATGTCAGTTTACGAGCCAAATTCTCGTCATTTCTGGGAGGTTCTAATGTTCTTTCAAAAAGCATTACTTTTCAAAAAGATAAGAAATTATTTCTTTACTATGCACAACAAACCCTTTGCTTACAAATGAAACCATCTTCAGATAGGGGATCTCCAAATTTTCTGGACGGTAAACAGTTTTTAATAAAATTCGTGGATGTAGAATATTAAACCATTGAAAGAGATAAATTTAAGATGATTCCATATTATTGAAACTACTCGATTGGAACTGAAAGTCTCAAAATATGAGATTCAAGAGATTCACATGTTTGATTATGGTCTTATTATGGAAAAATTTGTTCTCTTCTTTACGAACACGACAACATGAAACAAGCAAAATTGTCACTATTACTCTTTTTCTGAAATAATATAAAACAGCTTAAACAATTCTGATGACATCCACAGTACGTATTTATTGTTTAGAGAACTTTTAAGGCATATAATTAAGATCTGATTTCTGGGTAAATTAATCTCTCTCTTGTTGAGATCTAACCATCACCAGGGAACGCAGGTAATTCGCTCAACTCTCATTTCACCAACCGCAATTTCAGGTCATATATCTGATCATATGCATAAATCCATTTTGTCACACCAAGTACATAATAAGCAATGATAGGAATAATGTCACCAAACAGCTTTAAGATGCATGAAGATTGGCTGCCCAGATGGTTCAATTTATTACATTCAGAAGACTTTTTGTTCTGCTTTTTGTTCCACATTACACTACATGAATTCCTTATGAATCAAATCAAAGAAGGTTTTCAAAGATGCGGAATTGGAGGCATTACTTCATGAAGACTCGTGTCAAACGCAAGAAGAATTGGAAGGATTATAATTGGATCGATTGTCACGGCCACAATACAACGGGTGACACGATAAAGTGATTTTGCAACATGACAATCCTCGACCCCATGTCGCAAAGTCGGTCAAACCGTACTTGGAAATATTGAAATGGGAAGTCATAACCCACCCGCCATATTTTCCAGACATTGCTCCCTCTGACTATCACTTGTTTTGATCTATGACACACGGCCTGGCTGACCAGCACTTTCGTTCTTATGAAGAAGTCAAAAATTGGATCGATACGTGGATTGCCTCAAAAGATGAGCGGTTTTTTCAACGCAGGATTCGTTCGCTGCCCGAAATATGGGGAAAAGTAGTGGCCAGCTATTAACAATATTTAGAACCGTAAACGTGTAACCAGTTGTTTACAATAAAGCCTCGAATTTAGGGAAAATGCGGCGGAAACAAAGTTGTACACCTAATACTTAAATAAATACTTTGTAATTTCGGATAATTCCAGATAATGTTTTACAACCAAAAAACCATAAACACTGTTTTAATTATTCCCACGTCTGGTTTATTAAGGAATTAATTAGTTCAAATATAAACTTATTGTATGTTTCTAGATACAATAATTCTAGTTTTGACGGTATGTGGAAAAATGGAAAGAAAACCTTTTGTATTCGTCAGTAAGGAGCTTTATATTGCGCTGTAATTTCTACTTTGAACTCATCATGCATTCCATAGAATCGCATCTATTTCCTCTTCTCCGTTGGAGATTTTGTAAACAAAGAGAGAGCAGCGCAGTCTCTTGGACGATCTCAGAATTAACCTAACGCGGTGGAGCGCGCAAATCAATAAGATTGTAAACGTGGTTGGAAGTAATTTCAGGGTTCTCCATTACTCAACAATTAATGTTCAGAATAGTATTTAGTTCAAACGTATGGTAAACTAAATCGCAATATAAGATAAAATATCTTCTTCCTACTGTAGGAAGGAGAGAATAATTTAAAGTTATGCAATCATGTTCCTGCCATGATTAATATTAAGTGACATGGTTAAAACCGTGTGTTGCAAAAGGAAATTGGCATCTTAATTAAATCATCTTATTTATTCATGCAATGTTTTTTTCTCTTATACGATAGGAAATTCATCCTACGAATTTCGGTTACATGTTCGTGCATGTTGAAGATAAAGTGAATTTACTGCATTCTAAATTTTCAAATATAATATACTATAAGCTAAAAACCAAATACATCAAAATAAAACATAAGAAAATATCATCTTTCTTCGTGATAAAACTTGAACTTCCTGTCTTCATACAACCTTCGCTCAATTTAATAAACACTTTGGAATTGATATACTGAAATTTTAACAACACGGAAACTTTATTCTGAGATTCCTCCCACGCCATGTCTTTTTCCTCTTTCTCTGTTCGGTACGCATGGCAGCAGCAAACTGTGGATTACAGCGAAGCGGGTGGGAACTTTGTGATGGTTATGAGGGTCGCATCTTGCGTCGACGAAGAAGACGCCCGAGCCTAGAGGATGCAATGGTCTTATCATAATCGAAAACTTTTAATCTTGACTCGCACCCCTGTTTCGTCTGTCTGTTGTGTTTTCCGCCACGCTTGTTATATCCGGCAGCATTGAAGTTTGCCTTTTAAACGCAGTTTGTCTCTTCAATGACGTCAAAGAAGTACAGATTGTTCTGGAAAGGCCTCCCGAGCGCCGAGATGGATCTCCACCGAACTTCAGCGCACAGATTGGAGATTACATACTTAATGAATTGGACTATGTAACTTGGGGTAAATAATTCTGAAATTAAAATTATATTTCAAGCGTGTATCTATCTCCCAAAAGCAAACAAATTCTTTTAAAAATTTCATAAATTGTTTTGAATATTTTGACTATACATGTCACAAATATTTTTAAAATTGTTTAATTTTACAAATACAAAATATAATTCCAAACAAAAAAATGCACTCAATGATTAATGGTTTGCTGTCATCAAGCTATATTCAGTTGAAAATATTATTATTTTATGATTTTTTGAACGTACAAGGAGTAAATTGAGTTCAAAATTCCCTCCATTTTAATTGACTTTTGAAGTGAAAAAGGAGACCGAATGATTGCATCCTCCCTCTACACTTCAGTTCGAGGCAAACCTTTTCCCTGCAATGGGTTGAGTAGGAGACCGATCACAAGTGCTGCATTTACTCGGGTGGAGACCCTTTGCTCGGTCACTTAGGTGGAGAAACGATCTCTCAACGTAGCCGAGTACTCTTTTCTTGTTGGCTGGGTAACAACTCTCGGAAATGTTTGGCCATTTAGACAATGTCCTGGGGTAAGAGACTCCGTATATATCCCTTTCTCTCTCTCTCTCTCTCTCTCTTAGTCTCTCACTTTCTCTTCGGCAGCGCCTCGAACATGGTTCACGGCAGGTCAAAACGACTTGTTTGCATTGTTCTTTGTGAGAGCATAGCTAACCAAATAAGGTCTATCTCAGAAGTCGATCCATGATTTCTGTTTGGAGGGGACCGCGGGAAAGTGTAGCATTATGACAAAATATAAATGAAATATTTTCCCTAGTTTTATCTGTTTCAAAATGTTTCATGCAAATATTTATCCCTTACGAAAAGTATTGTTTTAGATTTATGCAATACTTGTACACTATGAAAACTCTGAAACCTTAGTTACGGAGATTCCTCTGTCAACCCCCCTCCCTTCCCGCCTGAGCTGTTGCGATCATTTTGCTCGGTTAGGGAACAATAAATACCGCCTTGGATATAAATGAATATAAATCAGTGTGTTGGTTTAGACGATAATGTCTTAATACAACGATTTTTATTCATATTACGATAGCACGCATATTTTTCGAACGTGATACAAGAAGAATTTGAAGTCGAGGACAAGACAGGCCGACATTTTTCACTTGGTACTCTTTTTGGTAAAAATTAAAAATTAAAAATAATTCTTGTATTGGAATGGTCAGTGCACTCATATTCTTCTAATGATAACGATGGTTCAAAGCCCGGATGATCCAAGCAGGTTCTCTCGGGGTATTCCTTTCATCCAAACCTATCACATCCCCACAAAAATTACTCACCATGCACCCTCTCGTCACACATTTCTCATCACCTCTTTCCAAGTATTACTCATTATTAACCCTCTCGTCATTCATATGTCTTCCGTTTCGAAGAAGTGCGTATTTGGCACCTTTGAATTACCTCAGTAAAAATCACAGACTCATCATCTCCTCTTCCATCTCTAATCCCTTCGATCACACGGGAAAAGGAGGGAAAGCATAATTATTGGGATAGGGATAATAGTATTCTCATGAATGTCTATATGTTTGCAGTGCCACCTGACATCTTGGACTACCCTACCAGTACGGATATGGTCGTGCGTGAGGGTTCGAACGTGACTCTGCGTTGTGCAGCCACAGGTTCTCCGCAGCCCAATATCACTTGGCGTCGCGAAGCGGGAGAGCCCATCCCTCGCTCCAATGACGTAGAAGGTATGTAGTATATGAAACTAAATATATATGGCTGTCCTCACACAAAAGCAATGTAACGTTGCGATGATGCTACTAGTTTATTAAGAAAATAATTTTCACAAACTGCCCATCCCCTTTATTATGTATATATGTCAATAATTACAGCTTGTAAATTTCAAACCTGAATGTGAGCTGGTTTTCTATGTTAAGCGGTTTCAAATATAGAAGTTCCTAGTTTTATAATTATTTTTAAAACATAATTATTAGGATGTCTTTTATTGTGGTACAGTTTCTGACCTTTTTGGGAAGACTTTTTGTGTCTCACTCCAAAGTGCACATACGAAGAAAAAGCAAAATATGGTCGTGGGTAATCAAATATTTTACTATCTCTGACACCGGGGAAACTCAGTCCTCGAAACGTCAACATCGTAAGGAAATTAATATTTTAATTTTTTCGTACACGTATGAACTCAATTTTTCAAATATTGTTCTTGAGGCTGAGAACAAAATTGAATATTTAATGTTGTGCATATATCTTTTAATTATGTAAAATTAATAAAAAGGTCCATGTTTAGTGAATAGAGGAAGTACTTCTCGGGATACTAAAATTCAAATTCGGTTGTCCATTCTCTTTAGTTTACCCTTCGTTGTCATAAGTTTTTCATAAAACTATTTTTTATTTCACTTTTCTTGAAGTATAGTTAGTTTTATGTATCTCAGGTTGTATTTCTCAAAACACTTCTGTGTTCTTCCATTCAATTGAACTATCGAATAAACTATCTGTAACTAGTTATAAGTACAACAGCTATTTTATAAACGACGAACAAATAATAATTAACTGTATCGCATCCATCAATAGTATTAGAATAACATCCCTGTGTATTCATATTCGGTTTTGGAACCATTTTTCAAATATTTGCAGATTTTTTGTTGTTGTTGAAAAATATTTCACCGGGTGACAGAAGCAAACATTTACTTACGTGTACCACGTACGTTTGGAAATTGAAATATACCGTGATATACGTAAATATTAGTCGTATTCATGTTCTCGGCTTTGTCCAATGCATGCACATTTGAGACATAGTCTCCAGTGTGAACATGAGACCACTTTTCAAATATCGATAGGATTTGTTAATTAATATACTTCATTCGTTGTCAAAAAGGAAAAATTAAATTTCGTACATCATGAAAACTTGATTAAAATGTTACAGTTGATAAATATCAGCTTTAACTATATGCTTAAATTTTTTTGGTCGCATTGTTTCCGTAAGTCTCGGAAGGATTTTCTACCCAATATACTCAAGCCTGGTTTAAACGGGTAGAGTGAGGAGGCGAGTACTTGGTAGAGTAGAGTTACTAAACCTATGTAAACGCTGATTAGAGTAAAGTGGCGAATAAAGTGGGCAGTA
This sequence comes from Laupala kohalensis, assembly GCA_002313205.1. Classification (NCBI taxonomy): domain Eukaryota; kingdom Metazoa; phylum Arthropoda; class Insecta; order Orthoptera; family Trigonidiidae; genus Laupala; species Laupala kohalensis. Next base: position 214,539 of record NNCF01128023.1, read on the forward strand.
ACTGATAGAGTAGAGTTACTAGTAACATTTAGCAAAGTAACTCTACGAAACCCACGCTCGTCGAAACTTTCTCTTGCTTGTAAACTCTATCAGTGTAAACATGTTCACTGTCTACTCGTCAGTAAAGTAGAGTACGAAGCATTGCATTCTTTACTCTATTAGTTGTGTAAATTCTATTTAATACGAAATTATCCTTTTCCACTACAAGCGCCATATTTTCCTTCTTAAACGATGTTACCACATCTCTAGACAGTGGAGAAAATCCTCAGGGTGTTTTTCTTGACTTATCCAAAGCATTCGATGTCATCGATCACGGAATTCTCCTTACCAAATTGCATTCTTTAGGCATTCGTGGACTTCCACATCAATGGCTAACTTCTTATTTAAAAGATAGATATCAACAAGTAGAAATATCCTATACTAAAAATAAAATACTTGAGCGTTGTCTTTCAGAAACAAAGCCACTTACTTGCGGAGTACCCCAAGGATCAATTCTCGGCCCTATACTCTTTTTATTGTATGTGAACGACATGTCATCATCCACATCAGATTGCAAAATGGTTCTTTTTGCTGATGACACTAATTTACTATGTAAACACGCCAATGCTCAAAAAGTTTTGTCTAACCTTTCGACTTGGTTCCATGCAAATCGTCTCATTGTAAACACTGACAAAACAGTGTCTATGTCATTTCACAATAGTATCACAAAATCTTTACCCCAGGTTTCTCTTTCTTTAAACGGAACACAATTAAAAACTGTTACAAATACAAAATTCTTAGGTCTCCATATTCAAGACAACCTCAAATGGAATTGTCACATTGACAATCTTAATTCCCAATTAAGCAAATTGTGTTACGCATTCCGAATCTTAGTTAACGCAGTTAGTCCACGTATTTCCCGTTGCGTATATTTTGCAAACGTTTACTCCCATTTACGTTACGGCATTACCTTCTGGGGTAATTCCGGTCAGAGTATTCAAACTTTCAGAATTCAGAAGAGGATAGTTCGGATAATTTGTAAATCTCACCCCCGAAACTCTTGTAAACCTTTATTCAAGGAATTAAATATATTAACACTTCCCTGCATTTATATTTATGAAACAGTCGTGTTTGTTAAGTCCGAATTACTGAAGTGCCACCCTTGCTTTATACGAAACAGTCTCGTTCACGAACACTATACACGCAATAGTAGTAATATTCATCGCCCTAGAGTGTCAACCACTCTTTGCCAAAAGGGACCATACCATTCGGGAATCGTTCTATATAATTCCCTGCCCAAGAATATAAAAGATATTATGAAATTGAATATCTTCAAATCCGCGGTTAAAAACTACCTCCTGCACCAGTGCTTCTACACTGTAAAAGAATTTATTGATTTTAACAAAAGTTAAATTCGTCTTGTGCTTTATCACGCCATTGCTGTAGTACTTTTTAAACAACTTATAACAATTTCAAAAACTATTTTCTTGCATGATTGTGTTGTCTTATGGCTCATATTAATTTAGTTTTATGTGTACTCAACATTGGCACGTTTGTGTACATAAATTCTGTAGCCCCATCCTGGCCCGGGTTTTTCTCCGGTTTTCCTTCGGGTAGAGGCGGATTTATCATACAGGTTCTCTAGGCTTTGTCTAGGGGCGGGTCTATTGTAACAATAAATCGTGAATTTAGTGTTATTTCAATTTTTAAGCACTATACTCAGAATAATCTATAGTTCGATAATAACTTACATGTAATTTTTTGCTTAAAATTACAAACATATTGACATTCTATTAGTATTATAACTCGCAGCTAACTTTTTATCTTATCTAGGAATTTTTGCTGAATTTTTTGAATCCGCCTCTGCCTTAGGGCCCTTGATCGGAATTGATGGGATGGTCCCTTGCTTGCTTCCGGAGAGTAAATTAGTTTTTTTCCCTCCACGTGGTCATACGCAGTTTGTACTGTTTTTTGACAATAAATTTATTTATTTATTTTACGTAGGAAGGAACATTAAGATTGACTGACTGTGGAATGAAACTTAAATAAAATCACAGAAACATGTGAAAAAATATAAAAATACATTCGATCAATTTCTGAAATAGCTACTACAGAACAAAAAAAATATCTCATGTCTCCCTAAACGAATTTTTCATTTTTTTTAAATCGTAAACTTAACTGTGTATAAGTTACTTCTCGTGAGGTATAAAGAATGATGCTTAAATTTGAGAGTGTTTAATCGATGCCTCATCATTCTACTGAGTGTTAATGGCTCATGCTCTTTATCGGTATAGTGGATAAGAGGATATAGTAGAGTGGCACTCCGCTCTCCACTCCACTATCTCCTCAACTCTATCCGTGTAAATAAGGCTTCACGTCAGCATTTACCGCAAACACGGTATTCCTTGTTGTCTTATGGCTCATATTAATTTAGTTTTATGTGTACTCAACTTTGGTACGGTTGTGTACATAAATTCTGTAGCCCCATCCTGGCCCGGGTTTTTCTCCGTTTTTCCTTCTGGTAGAGGCGGATTTATCATACAGGTTCTCTAGGCTTTGTCTAGGGGCGTGTTTATTGTAACAATAAATCGTGAATTTAGGTTTTTTTCAAGTCTTATGATTTTTAAACACTATACTCAGAATAATCTATAGTTCGATAATAACTTGAACATGTAATTGTTTGCGTAAAATTACAAACATATTGACATTCTATTAGTTTTATAACTCGCAGCTAACTTTTTATCTTATCTAGGAACTTTTGCTGAAATTTTTGAATCCGCCTCTGCCTTAGGGCCCTTGATCGGAATTGATGGGATGGTCCCTTGCTTGCTTCCGGAGAGTAAATTAGTTTATTGTCCTCCACGTGGTCATACGCAGTTTGTACTGTTTTTGACAATAAATTTATTATTATCTTATAAGAGTGAATCGCGTTAATATTGGTGAATAAAACCCAGTGCTCTGAATAGTTTCGTGAATACGCCCGAGTGCCAATCAGCTGCACGCGGAGGGGCAGCAAGTCAGAAGAAGCAGGGGAGTTGCGGGAGACGCAGGGCGGTCTCCGAGAAGGAGAACAGTCACTTCGAGAGCGACGGCAGTGATCGCCAGAGTGGTGGCGATCTTAGATGATCACGAGTAACGAGCAGTACGAGACCATACCGTGGGGACGGGCGGAGCGCCGTCATATCGCTCGGCAGCTCGGGGTCATGAGTTGGAACAGCTAGACGCTGCTGCACCGCGTCACGCCGACCACGCGGAGTCTCTACTCTGTTGCGCCGTTGTCCGAGCGACTCAAGCAAAGATGCTCGAAGCATATTGTATTTTCTAGGTTGTAGACGCAATATTTTCTATGTTCGCTTCTACAGAATGTTAATAAATGGTTCTTTTTGTTACGAATGCATTGAATCTTCCTTCCAGCAACTATCCAACATGATCAGATGTTTTCTTTATATTATAAGATCTGGGTAGGAAGGTTCGACCCGGCTGGCGGCTCTAGAATTGGGGTCCGGGAGTCATTCGTAATCCCTGAGAATCATTATTCCACGTGTTGAACTCCAATAGTTTTGCATGTGTAGTTGAGACAAACGAAAGGGAGAGAGTAGGGAGATGGTGGGAGAGGGGGTATGATGGAGAGATAATGATAGAGGAGAGAGAGAATGAGAGGGAGGAGAGAGAATGAGAGAAGGGAGAGAGAATAAGAGGGGGGAGAGAGAGAGAATGAGAGGGGAAGAGATTGTGTGCGAGTGGAAAGAAAGTGAATGTGAGAGAGAGAGAGTGAATGCGACAAAGATAATGTGTCAGAGAGTGAATGTGAGAGTGTAAGTGAATGAGAGAGTGTGTTAATGAGAGAATGAGAGAGAGTGAATGTGAGAGTGAGAGAGTGAATGAGATAATGAGAGAGAAAGAGAGAGAGAATTTTGTAATGTAATCTGAATGTACTTGAAATGTAAGAACTTTGTAGCACGTTTTTAATGAGTATTAATTCTGAAAAAATTATTACTTCTCAATATTTGGCTATACTATGTTTGTAAGAGTACATACATGTTATAGTCAATGTTTCAGATCCATAACGCAATCCAAATATTCCCAAGCATCGTAATTCAGATCTACGAAGTTCCGTCAGTTCGAAATACATTAAAAGTATAACCACAACTATCAGGAACAGCTCAAATACTACTTAATATTTAAGTTCTTGCCATCAATATAATTAACTTACAATTCTACTGATCATGTATTTTTAACACTTAGATTTTTACTGATATTAAAGGAACGTCTTCATAGTTTTCAATATTACCACCAACTAACATTTTTACGAACGTGTTTCATCAAGATGGCATAATAAACGTTGCAGAAGGTTGAAGATTATTATACAGCACAGCAATATTTCTGTTTTACAATTTATTAGTGTTTAATTAAGCTTGATACTTAATTACGTTATGTCCCATCTATAACAAGTCATTTGGAAAAAGTTCTTGACTTGAGTTCAGCAAGTACTTTGTATGATTCATAGGACTCTATTCTTGGTTTTCTCTCAGTATTTCAACTATTGTCGTACAATTGGTTTGTTTTGAAAGTGAATTATCTTAATATTAGCAAGAAAAACGTTTAGTTGATATTCGGCAGGGTATTTCGGAGAAGCAAAAGTTTTTTGAAACAAGTCGTGTTTTGTTTTAATCATAACAAATTTGGTATTCAGAAACAGTCAGTTTATTGAGTAAGTTCTATTTTAGGTTATCTAAGGTTAGCTTAGAATTTTCAAATACCAGTCTTAAGAAAATACGATTACATTTATGAAATAATAGTAGAAGTGTAAAAATAAAACATGTTTTCGAATTACATCCAGACTTCTCCTTTCAGTTCGAACGAAACCAATATTTCAGGAACGCAACTTATTTTCTCGTTCACTTACCTATGGTTTCAATCAGAATAGATTTGTTTTCCGTGAAAAAAAAGTTATTCCCGGTCAAAGATTAAGTTTTGAAGGGGGGAGGGAGTCATGACTTATACCTGTACCGTAACATATATTTTCCGAAATGGTGAGGTGCTAAGAAAAGAAGGTGTAATTCGGGTGAATGAAAACCGATCTGTGAGAGATCTACACGGAAAAAGAATAATAGCAACCGAAATTTTAAAGGTACTGTAAATAATTTGGTTTAAAACACAAACGGACGTGAAAATGAAATTTGTATTTAAGTACTTAATAAACACTTCGTGGAGAAGGTATGTGTTGCTATAGGAAATGGGGAGAAACGCTGGAACACATTTTATATATAGGAAAGAGGAAGCTTTATGAAACAATATAGTGCAAGAGACATTTCGAATGAGTGGGAATTAGGGAAAAGAATAAATGGAAGAGAACTTCGTAATGACAAATTGTTACACAGGAGATATTTCCTTGTAAGCTTTGTGCAAAGATTTCTGGGAGAAATAAAAATGAAAAGAGAAAAGTATCGTAGGAGATAACTTAGGAAGGAATAATAATCTCTATGCCATAAACAAAAAAATATTTCATGTATGTCAAAAACAGGGTGAAATTCTATAGCAGGAAATCCAGCGTCGTCCCTAGGCGGCACCATTGGGGGGACGCCACGCGCCAAGGCGACTGAGAGGGGACTGTATCGCAACACGGCGCTCGATAACCTTAATATTCCCAGAGCCCGTCCGCTCCTCGCTCAACTCCCCTAACTCCTCTCCACCTCTCTCGGGCAATTCAAACTTTCTTTATTGAAAGTGTGGCGGCCGGCAGGAAATTTGATGCACCGCCACACGCTTGATTGGCGGATTTCTCTCTTTGTTCAGATTGCGCCGCCGAAAATAGCGCCGCGCAATTTTACGGTGCACGCTAGGTGGCGAGGCGGCGGCGCGGCAACGCGGTGGCGGGCGGGCGGACGGACGGACAGACGGGCGTCTCGGCGCGGCGGCGGCGCGGTGGGTGCCGTGCCGTGGCGCGTAACCGCGAACGCGCGCTCTGAGAGTTCCTTCCTTCACCCTCACCTCTTCTCTCCTCGTTACCCGTTCGTCTCACCTGCCTCACTCTTCCTCCGCCGCAGGTATTGTGAGCGCAAGAGAAACGACGACGTCATGAATTAATGGAGTGTGCGGTAGAATGAGCGCGAATACGAAACGCGTCCCTGGCGAAGCTCGAGAGCTGGAAACTACACGTATGTGATAACACGAAATTCTCACTCGTTGGCTGCTTCATTACAATTTGAATTGAAATATAAATTATCGGTTCATTTACTTAAATCAGGGGAAATTCATTAGCTTTAGATTTAAACACGATTTGTGTTGGTGATTGTCCGGTTATATCACGTGCAACAAAATGTTAGTGAATATTATTTTTAAATATAATATTGGGCTGATTATTACTGTTCATCAAATACTAGTTATTAGTCAGTTTCTACGAAATATGTATGCTATAATTGTCTAACATAAGGTAAACTTTAAGTTTTTGAAATAAATCCCTTTAGTGTTGTATAAAAATAATTTCCTGTAGTGTTGACCCGTTCCTGTCATTTGGATGTTTCGAAAATGGGTTTCTAAGTTTTTTTACGACAACTTCTCATGACTTTTTCGACGTTTTTCTTTTTTGATTACAAATTAAACAAATAAATATTTATAAAATTAAGCAATTAAAGTTAAGCTTAAACAAATGATTCATTTACAGTATCATATAATCTAAAGAAATAACATAATTACAAAATAATCGTACAGCTCTATGATTTACGTTTTGCATATAGTTTGATACTAATCAAACAGAGCAGTAGTTCTTCAAATTCTTCGAAATTACGACGACAATTTAAAATTCTTCTATTAGTGGTTGAATGAATCATTTTAACGGAAACAATGGACTTATATGATAGCATAAATATATTCCGTATTACTTTAATACATATATTTTAAAAATGAATACATGTAGAGATATTATTATTATTATTATTATTATTATTATTATTATTATTATTATTATTATTATCATTATTATCATTACGAATACGAATGCATTAAAGATCATTCGTAACAACCATACTAGATTTCATCAAGCTTTTTTCCACTTGTTTGATTCATTTTTTAAATGAGGTTTTAGGTCTCGCCAACGTCTAAGTTATTAGAGTTCTTATTTTTTGATTCACTAATTACCATAATGCACATAAAACATCACTAGCTCCCTAACCCACCACACTACTTTCAGCAAATTGACTCTGATCAAATATCAAGGCATTAGCGCATTATTCGAGAGTTTTGACTAGTTCAATATTTCGGTATTATTTTTTTGATTGAGAATGTCACAATAATGTGAAAGCATTCGTCTGTGCAATTATTTCCACGAACTCAATTTACAAACCGGAGTTTCGTCAGAAAAAAATCTGCGATATTTTCTCTGTTGTGCATTTCTGCGAACTGTCCGACGTCGCCTATGCCTGTCAAAGGCTGCTTCGCGCATGGAAATTCCATTATTCGGTTCTGGTATGTGGTGCGGGGAGGGGAGTGAAGAACAGGGCGGACGGATGACCAGACGCGTGGCCGGGGTGACTGCAGGTGGAGCGAAGCGTACCGGATATGAACCACGCTCTCCGATCCACAACTCGCACTTGATCCTGGATCCTGTGTGTGTGTGAGAGAGAGAGAGAGAGAGAGAGAGAATACTGCAGTGCGAACCATGTTCTTGCTGCAACTAGCACAATGTCACGAACGGTGGTAGATAATAGAAAAGTGACCGACTGAGAACGGAGAAGAGAAACACATGGAGAGATAGAGAGAAGGGATGATGAACGGGAGAGACATTTCATACGACATGGAAGTAGTTAGTGCTTTCCAGGGAGAGTGCGTGTTAGCTTGCGTGGAACTCATGAAAGGAATATTATGCCTATGATAATGTTTCAAAGGCGAGTCTGGAACAAGATACGAGACACATATCACCTACACGACCCTCTACATTCCGATGACAATAATTTGTTATCTATCAGAGTACCAAGTTAATGAATTAATCATATCAGTCGCCTACAAAATTTGGATTCCGACACACTTTTTATCTTATTCATTTGTCTTAAAATTTAACACTGCTCATGGATGTATGGGTGCAGATGAATGGAAGATGCACAATTAAGTTTTTTAACCACCGTATTTACTCCGTTTTCTTTATTCTTTTTAAGCGAGAGCTCTTTCAACATCTTTCATCATCGGACAAAAAAATTTTTTTTTAATATAAAAAGATACAGGGGAACAAGAGATAAAATACCAAAGTAACTGAGACAAAAATAACACACACAGAAAATGATTATGACTTATACTCTAGCGGAAGAACTCTTCTTCCAAATGTATAAAAAATTGAGTAAACACGAGGTCACAAAATTTTCAACGAATGAACAACATAAATATACACATTTCACACCAGTGGTATTCAGTATCATGCCATACAGCTTGATTTATCTTTTGAGTAAATAAACAGAGAGAACCGACCGAGCACTGCTTTCATTCTAAAATTTTCCTCTTGGACGAGTGAAGAGCTTCTAAGCGTGCAGCGCATTCTGAAGGAAACTAGGGGTACTTAGTCTCTTAAAAGTTTCCTTCCGTCGGGGATTTATTTTAATGTGTTCTTTTGAAGTGTCTTGGTTATTCTTTATATTTTCTACAGGACTGCGCAGATGTATTAACAATGCAGCAACTTTTATGTTTACAAAAGGAAATGAAAAATATATTTCTTACTTTTTTAATTGTATATCAGTGTAATGATGATGTGCAGGATATATTACTACACGTTACTGCACTTTTCTGAAAAAGTCCATAAAACAATTGTTTTCCCCTGAATTGAATAGAAGTATTATATGAACAAATGTCTAGGATCATAAGCCAGCATTTTCTCCATTCTACATAAATATAAATACGCGTACGAAATATAAAACGAAACAATATTTCACAAATAAACGATATTATACAGTATTTCATCCCAAAAATAAATTCAAATATGAGGGCCAATAGAACTACTGCATACAATTTCTGATAAATGCTTGTTAAAGCAAAGACATTCATAATGTATTGCATACGATGTTTTCTTTTTAATCTAAATAACCGTGAATCAAAAGTTATTTCAGATTAACCGTTAAAATTTTAAAAATCCTTTCTCAGATTAGATATTAGTCTCAACTCTTGTGTTAGGAATATGTTATATATTTTACCAAATAGAGGTTTATTGTTTTCCCATAAGTGAGGTACGTTCGTATGATGTTTACTTGGTATACAAAGGAATAATATTACGTAACACCGAGGAGGAAGATATTTTTTCTAATAATCATATACTGAGATACAAATGTTTTTTTTTCATTTTTTATTGGTTTCTCACCCAGTTCCTCGGCCTTCCGGTAACTATCTGGGTTTTGCGCCTCTTCCTACTTATTGTCTCTTCTGTAGGCTGCTCCTGTTCAACTTGCTGCACTACCCTGGCACTGCCGTTTCCGTGGTGTTGTGGGAAATTTTTCTATCTAGTGCGTAATTTTAATTGCTTTTCGCATTTGCATTATCTTTGTGATTTACTCTTCAAAGTCGTGATGTATGTCCTTTGTTTGAATGTATTTTGTCCAACCTGTTGTGTCGTGTATTCCTTGTTGCGCCAACTGTCTTAACCAAAGTGCAGAATCTTGTCCAAATAAACTGCAATCATGTAAAATGTGGTCTAATGTATCATTTGCTCTCCTGCATACACATATTCCATTATCGGTAATTTGTCGCTCGTGCCAATATGTTTTAATATCTCCATGGTTTGTTGAAATCTCCATCATATGTGTAGGTCGAAATCATTTTCGGTTGTTGTAGCTGTAATGCACATTTTGTATAAATCTGTACGTATGTCGCCCTTCCAATGCCTTCTGTCACCTTATGTTCCAGCAGTCTTTCAATTCCGGACTAATTTTCCCCTTCCATCCTTTTCTTTTCCGTACTTGATGTGTTTCTCTCCTATGTACACTTCTCCCTTTTTGCGCGTATTGTATCTTAAGTAATGCTGATCGATCTGGAGGTCAATTGGCAGTAAAATTGTTAGCAAATCAAATACGTTTCTGTGCCTTTTCTTCCAGTGATGAGCGTTGAGGGACCTGTGTTCACCATCACACGAGTGAACCGCCTCCACATGGGACCATATCTCTGCATCGCTTCCAACGGCGTCCCACCCACTGTCTCCAAACGCATCATGCTCATCGTGCATTGTGAGTACTCATTACTAAGTATTCTTCAAATCATTCTTCTATTTATTTTACCGCACAAATCATTAAGTAATTGGTTCATTCTCAACAGGCTACATTTCATTTCTGAAGTAAGGAACCTTTACATTTTGATTATAAGTAAGCAAAAGTATTTAATTATTAAAACCAAACTATCAACTACTAATTAAACAAAAGGCAGAAAATTTTCCTTCTTGCATAAATACGATATAGCCATTATGTAGTATTTCTAATCAAGTTCATTATACATACAAGAAGGCCATTTCGGTCGCGTTACGATCATCATCAGCGTGGTTACGAATTTTTAACTGAATAAAAATTATTCAGTTAAAAATGTAATACATGTGAATAGAAGTAATTTGTAAAGAAAATTATACATTAAAATCGAATGAATTACATGAATTACATGAATAGAAATCAATGTCATATACATTGATATAATAAAAACTGTTGAATTAAATTTAAAGACTTTGACATCAACAAGAAAACAAAAAGAAATAATTTTAATACTTCCAATACTGAACCTCTACATATATTTTTCCTTGTCTTCCAAATTTTGAAATATTAATGATAAATTCATAAATATTCTATATTTTTTAATTTCATATTCAGTGTAATAATTAAATGACAGTACTTCTTTCAACAGACACTATTCTTCATAAAATGAATAGTTCACATCACATGATAATAATTATCTAAATAGACGGATGTAGAAGATAATAAATTTATTGTCAAAAAAGTAGTACAAATTGTGTATAACCATGTGGAGGACAATAAACTTAATTACTCTCAGGAACCAAGCTAGGAATCATCCCATCAATTGTGATCAATGGCCCTAAAGCAGAGGCGGATTGAAAACTTTCAGAAAACTCCTAGAAAGATAAAAAGTTAGCTACGAGTTATAATACGAATATAATATCAACAAAGTTGTAATTTAACACAAAAATTTATATCACAAGTACGAATTATTATCGAACTATAGATTATTCGGAAAATAGTGTTTATAAATCGTAAGTATTAAAATGGCACTAAATTCAATATTTATTGTTTCAATAGACAATAAGTGCCTAGATAAGTGCCTAGAGAACCTATATAAAAAATATGCCTCTACCCGAAGGAAAACCGGAGAAAAACCCGGGACAGGTTGGGGCTACAAAATTAATGTACACAACCGTGCCAAGGTTGAGTACATATCAAACTTAACTAATATGAATCATAAGACACAACACAAGCATGCAAGAAAATAGTTTTGAAATTGTTATGTTATTTTGGATGTACTGCAGCAATGGCATGATAAAGTACAAGACGGATTCAATTGAATAGTATATTCTACATTTTTGGGGAGGGAATTATATAGAACGATTCCCGAACGACTTACTTCAAGAATGAAACATTAAATATGAATTAAGTGTTGGATTATCAATTACGAAATGAGAGCTCTAAGATGTGTTTAATAAAAATATTGAATATTCGTAACTTGGGACTGATATTGAAGTAAAATTGATTATTTTTATACGATGAGCTAAGTGCACTCCTTGCTTTGGATGAAGGTGACCCGCAACGCTCTTGTTTCAGTCCCGCCGATGATCTGGATCCAGAACCAGCTGGTGGGGGCGTACGAGGGCCAACGCATCACGCTGGAGTGTCATTCCGAAGCGTACCCACGTTCCATCAACTACTGGACGCGAGAGAAAGGCGAGATCATCGCGCACGGTGAGTGGAAGCTAATGAATCGACGCTCCCTCCCTCTTGGCGAGCGAGGAGAACGATTTTTCATTAGAAAATGGAATTTTTGAAACGGAGGATATTTCTTCCACTCTTTTTGAGTTTTGGGAGCAAGGGGTTTTAATTCAAATGATCTTACTCAAGTCACTCAAATAAAGAGATATTGGGGAATTCATAAATGCATTTTATAATAAAAAATACTTTTTGTACTTGTCTGTTTATGAATGAAACACTAACGAATCATTCTGATGGAAATACAAATTAAATTATGCAATTATTTTCAATTTACAAAATTAGAAATCTCTTAGATTGCGGTGAACCTCACCGCCAGGTAACAGATTAATCATGTTACGTCGAATGAAAATGGTAGACGGGACCGGGATTCGAACCCGGGACCTTGAGCTCTACGCGCTCATGCGCTTACCGTTGAATGAGAATGATAGACGGACCCGGGAAGCGAGCGCAGTCGGTAAGCGCATGAGCGCGTAGAGCTCAAGGTCCCGGGTTCGAATCCCGGTCCCGTCTACCATTTTCATTCGACGTAACATGATCAATTTACAAAAGAAAACATTTATTTGTAACACTGATTAAAGCAACTCTTGGCAAATAATTTTTTCGACAATTTTCGAAACTACGACGTTTGTTTTATTATACGTACATTATGTCATTGAATTTGCCCACAGTGCAAAGTGTATAATTTTATATTTTAATGTAATAACACCTCTAACCACTCACAACACAAAAACAGAGACGATCCTTTCACATCTCCCCTCAGTCTTTCTTTAATTTCAAATTGTATCACTATTAGTAATGTAGTGAGTTTCTAATCACAAAATATTTACTGTTCATTTGTTTAAGGTCAAGAGTCTTGAATTATTTATTATTAGTTTTCCCTTGGTGATGCCCCACAAAGTTAGGTAAACACACGTATCTTCATTATAAGTTATAATGCTCTCAGCAACATAATGACAGAATCGTATTTCAAAAGGTCACTACGAGTTTGTGATAGAAAAAAAAATTAATATATTTTATAATCGAGTATTTCCCAGAATGAACTGTAAAATATCTGTGTGAGAACATGAATTTGAATTCCTCTTCACTGATTCTGAGGACGTGTCCTTTACAAAACTCCTCTCAACATACCATAATATGAAGCACGTGTAAATGACGGAGATCTGACAAGTTCTCAAAACCATCACAAGCTGTTAGAGGAGAAACACAGAAGTTTGAAGCGATTGCTACCTGCGATCGATATTCTGAATCAACAAAAATTTCCCTCTATTCGCAAACTTCCTGATAATTTTTTTATTTCCCACCCTACCTCCAAATAACATGAAATCCCTTCCCAGAAATACAATAAGAGAATTTCATAAAATACATTTAATTTATCGAGTACTGTTAAATATTTACTTGATTAATCATATACTTTATTAATCATATTAAATCGGTAATATATTGAAAAATGCTTATGGTAAAATATTTTGATTTTTATCAAGTAGTTACACTAAATATTGTTTGTCTTATGAATAAATTTATTATACCATTTCAGAGTTCATTGAAATAATAAATACGACCTTTTTTTGGTAGATTTAAAATGTTTCTTAATTCTAAAAACTTTTCGTCAACAGGTTTGTGACTTCATCGGTGATTCTCCATAATGTCTATAAATGTGTCCATGTACACGTATTGGCCTAGCTGAGAATCACCTGATGAAGTCACAAACCTGTTTACTTAGCATCTTTTTTTAATGAAAAAGTATTTTTAAAACCAAAGAGCCAATAAAGGTTGTATTAATTAATTATTTATCTTAGTATCACGGTTTTAAGAAAAAAGTGAAAAGCATCATCACTCAAACTTGGCTTTACATATTTTTCATGCTGTAAAACTTTGGGTAATAATTGTTTGTCATGAAACTTTCGGTAATAATTGTATCATCCATTTGTCAAAAATGTCCTACGTCTCATTGAGGACGACAAGTTACAGATATAATAAATGTGAAAGTACACGTATCTTTTGAGAAAGAAATCATCTAAATCACTGAAATCTTGAGCAAATTCTGCAGAGAAGTCGCTTAAAACCCCGAGAGATTCACAAAATAATAGTCATACATTTAACATTTTGACGTTAATTTTTTTAAATTTAATATAAATAACTATAAATATGTGTATATTTACCTGGAAACGCATTATCAATGGACACATTGCTTCTCGTGGACTGTACGGATTAGCTCTGTGGTTTAAAAAAAGAATAAATACTGGTTATGAGATATGACAGAAAATATGATGATAGTAATCTAGAGAAATTACTTCATAGTGCTGCGGCTTGTATTAATAATTTCTTTTGTGCGGTGGCTTAAAAATAGCTTAAAAAAGCTGTATCTATAAATATGCAAATTATTATATAAACATGTATATTATTTACGTATTGAAGAGCTGACAAAGTGAATTAAGCAGAAGGGTCAATTTCACTCTAAATCTTTACTCAAGTCCAGTTTCCTTGTTAAATAGATTGCTTACCGTAGACATCCGAGAGAGCATTGATTAATTTTCCGAGAAGGGTAGGAGGCAAACCTTCATCATCTTCCAGGGTTATTTTCATCAAGGAGAGAGACTAGCAGAGGTTTGTAGGGTCCCAAGGTCCGACATGTGCTAACATAGGGAGGTAGCCTAATCCAAGCGCAGGAAAGCTGGTTAGTCCACCGACAAACAACCAGCAAAGGGCCGCTGAGCAGCCTTAACACTTGATAACCTTTATGCCTCAAATAAAGGTCGCGCAATATCGTCTATTTTTTCCATTAAACTCAAATAGAAAATTTTCTCAAGATTTTCTTTTCTAACATAAGTTAATAAAATGTTGAATTTTAGTATACTAAGAAGCAAGTGAACTTTTTCAATGTTTCGACTGCAACATTAAAATTTTGAGAGAACAGCGTAATCAGGCAAAACGCAATTGCTAAGTTCTTCTTATCTGGCACTACAGCCCTTTCTGAGCTTTGGCCTTCGCGGGGGTAGAGCTTGCGCGATTACTTGACCCCGGCACTAGAAGGAGGAGATGTGGTCAGTATCTCGCTCCGACCGGTTTGTCCCCAGGATAGATCCTGGTACTCATTTTATAGCAGGCTGAGTAGGCCTGGGAGCCAGTCAGGAGGTTGAGGCGTGATGAAAATCCCCACCTCGCCGGGGATCGATTCCCGACCATCCAGCCAGCAACTCAGTGCTTTATCCACTGAGCCACGCCAAATTGCGAAGTTAGCTATATGTGTATTTTATTTGCGGGACGCAGTAACAATTTCATTTGGAGAAGGAGTAAGCTGCATTTCTCTCAACGAGGGAGGGTAGTGCAAAATATTAATGAGTAGAACGAAACTTTATAATAATTTATTAGAACGATTGACCAAATTTTATTGAAAAATTTACGTTTACAAAAAATATAACATGAAGTTAAAATATCTAGTCGACAGGTGGTTAAAATTTTCTGATAATTTCGTCAAAAACATCAATGCAGGGGTGAGGCTGTTCGAAAATAACAATTACTAAGCATAGTTTCTAAGCATTTGTATTTCTCGTAAATTACATCGTATATCATATAACATTACATTGCGCTATTATAAACGTTAATGGAAAAAGACAATTTTTAACGCAATTTTAGCTCTTCGTGTTGTTGACTAATAAACTTTTCTATTCGGCAAAATATATTTATGATAGTTTCAGTTAACAAGGTTTTCATTTCTTTCTCTTCATGCGTAAAAATACAAAACTAATGTAAGTTAGTGATTTATACTTTTACTTTTTCTCATTTTCAGCTGGTAAAAAGGTTTAAACGTGTTCAAAATATTTTATTTGATTCTTTCAGTGATGATAAAATATTTTGTATTATTATATTTGTATGTAAAAACATTATCCTTTTTCGAAGAAATAATGTATTTTTGCCTCAATGTAACTTCTTCCCCTTTTATAGGTGGCAAGTACGAACCAGTTTTGCTTGACAACGCTTACAAAGTGCACATGAAACTAACCATCAAATACGTCAGCATCAGTGACTTTGGCTCCTACAAGTGTGTCTCCAAAAACTCCCTCGGTGACACTGACGGAACTATCAAACTCTATCGTAAGTATTCTATACTCAATTACATAAGCAGTGAGCCCCATCTCAGAAAATCTGATCCTTTCAAGAAGTTTTATTCTGTATTTTCTTACAAAGGAAAGTAACTTATTTGTTTAAAGTACTTATGAAAACTGATTAAACTAAAACGAAATATAATTTTACAATATGCCTCACTTGTTCCATAACCAATGGGTTTTTTTACCTTGTTCTCAATTCTTGATTGTATAAGCCTCTTGTATCTAATTGTGTCCTGATAATACCCTCGAAAAAAATATTTCAAAAATATACTCACTCATTTAATTTCTTAACAATGCGAGACATTACAAAATCTTCCAGTACATTTAATGGAAAGACAATAATTAACCTAGAAACTTTCCGTTAATAAAGAGAGTACTACCACTAGAATTCATGTTCAACCGTGAAAAACATGATTGATATCCGCCCTCTGCAATTTTTTTCGTGTCGAAAATACTTTAACTATCTACTTATTTTTTCAATAAAACTATTGATGTTTCTTTTCAAGTGCAAAATGTTTGAAACTTTGGATAATTTAATATCAAATATAATTTGAATGAATTGTAACATTAGTTGAAGTTGCGTCGGGGACAATAGTAGATGCATTTAAGTTTATTTTAATTCTTCGATTCAATGTGCTTCTTCAGCATTTACACATTTAACTTGTTCTCCCTCAATAAATAAGTATACAAATTGTGTAGAAACAAAATTTATTCGTTTTTAATTCATATTGCTTAATTTAGCGGCTTGAATTCAATCCGTCAAGTTGGTCAAAATATTTGATCATGAAAAAACATACTAAATCAAAGAATGATTTAATGACAATTACCCAGCCAGACAGTCGTATTAATCAATTATTCCTCAAGGGCGAGTTAACTACCGTCTAAGGAAGTTAACGACGGGAATGCGTAAACCTGCCCTGAAGGCAAAGCTATCAGCGGACGAAGAGCAATCCCAGCAGTGCCACTAATCGAAATTAAAATGCATAGAAACTTGAAGCGAGTCCGCTGACTTTATTTAATTACCTCATTCGCTGATAAAGACCTGGCAAGTTGTGGTAGGGGGGATGCTGCTTAGTTAGCGCCCAGTTCTTATCCTATCCACGAGGGGAAGCGATTAGATGCATGTACGGGGTTCCTATTCTCTTCTGCATAAGGGCCAGTTCGTTAGGAATGAATTTGTGAGAGAGACGTGCAGCTGGGTAACGGCATGGATGTCCAATATTTTGCCTTTTCCGGAGACTCGTTGACATTGTGTTATATGCTACGTGTCCCTATATTGCTAGCGGGTTATGCCGACTTCCGACGTGAATAGGGATAAATCATGTGATGTGGGATTGCGTATTGTATGATAGAGGAGGGATTTTCCGCAATGTATTTAAGCAAAATGATTTAGTATAACTGGAAACTAAAAACAGAAAGAAACTATATTGTACATATTGTATTTAAAGAATACGTGAAGAATACATTTTTCATCCGCGTTATAAAAGAGGGATAATACAATACAATATATTATAGTCAAAATGCGATAAATCTGGTGACGATAGGTAGAATCTTAACTGGATCCAGAACATCTGGAACAGAGTGATTAATTATGTGTTACACACATAAAAAGGTGACAAAAAGAGAGAACGTGGAGGGGATAAATTTTTGTAATGACGCCATGGTAATGTCACGTATGGGTACGAAACTATAATATCTCCCGGGTTCATTTTTAACAAGTTATGTTTAGCAATATTTTTGTGTGGTGCAAAGCATTACAATATCACCTAAACATGTATATTTATTTACCGTGAGGTGGAATATAATTATTCTTTACTACAATTAAAAGACACAATTCAGTAATCTTAAAAAATATCATTTGTACACTTTTGAATTAACACTCCCAAAAAATATAACATCAGGTACTACCTCATCCTTTCAACTTATATCCGCAATATGGTAAGCTAACTAGTTTAGACAAGGTTGGGGTTGAAGATATTTGGCGGGTTATTTACCTAGTGTAGACAACTTATGGTTAATGTAATGATTTATGATCTTTCCAAGTTCTGAAGAAATTTCGTTTGTTAAGAAGTTAAGTTTGTTGGACCATTATTTGGTTATATACGACTTATAATAAACAATTAATTCTATTGTTCACTAGAAAAAAAGAATTGAAAAGAAAATTTTTTCCTTGTTTTTAAATTGGCATTCATAGTAAACATCTTACGTCTCGCAACGCGTGTGAGGTAAGGACTAAGCCAATGAGGCCAGGTTTAGGCTACAGTATTTGGCGATGTATAATATGGAAGAAAAGTAGGTTATTTCCGAATCATTTATTCTTCTATTTTCAAGTGCAGATGAATCGCAACCAGATTTAATCTTTTACTCTCGAGTTCCCCTCTCGACACAAGGTTTTTCAAGTAGGTAACGTATATTTGTGTAGTGGTTCTTTGTTAAAAGTACATTCATCTTAATGATCATCATAAGATAAATAAATAAGCCACTACTTTCAGACAACCATAACGTCAAAGAAATGTACGAAAAACACAGAAGAACATAACAGAGTTTACGAGCAGTCTCTTGGTAACGGAGACTGTCGTATACCGTGGTTTGATACATTTGCGTAATGGTCCCTGGGTACGACAGACCCTCATTTGACGTGAGTTAACGTGGGTCGGAAAGGAAGCTAATGTCATCCCCAACGCGGCATGTCCCCATCAGTGATGGGAGATTGAAGCCTAAAGCTCTCGAGGGCTAACTTTCCGAACCCTCGTGGTTCCTCCCTTCCACCGACTGAAGGAGCGCTCTGAGTGGCGAGTGATTCACCGAGCAAGAACATTGAGGAGGAAATGGGGGATAGGAAAGGTCACATCCCGAACTCAAACAGCACAATACAGAACATTAATGGAGTTTGTATTTCAAAAATGATACATAAGTAAATAATTAAATCTATTGTCATAAAAGCAGTGACAAACTACGCGGAGGACAATAAACGTAACTTGCTCTCCCGAAGCAAGCAAAGGACCCTAAGGAATCAATTTCGATCAAGAACCCTAAGGCAGAGGCGGATAGAAAGAATTATTGTGGTCGAGAACATTATAGAGTTATCTCTTTAGATACCTTAAATGTTGGATCTAAATTATCATGAAATATTAAGACATTGTTCTTTCTCTACACGAAATTAAAACGTAAAACTCCTGCGTCTTGGGTGATGTTAACTGCCTTATCATTCATTACTTAATATTATAAAACACTATCGAGAAATTTTACTTAATAACTTGGAAACTTCAAATCATTTTGTAAAAAGTTATGGAAATACACAATGTTTAAGATTTTACGTGTAGTAAGCTTCTAGTTATATCTTTTTATATATTAAAAAATATAACAGCACGTAAACTCGATTAATTTTATGTCACAAAAAGTATTAAAGTTACATGAATAGTACGATATTTCATACCAAAGCCACTTTAATATATCCTAACCATTTACGTAATTTCTATGAGTTTCTATAAAACTGCTCGCAGATTTATGACGTTTCATTGTTCCCTTTTCATTGCGTTTTGCTTTCTTACAAATGGGCACTGTTCTTTGACATCGAGTTTATGGAAGATCTCTCACTCGTCTCATGCTATTTCAAAGACATTGAGAGCTCTCAGACATATCTTACGTATTTCTTATACCCGAGTATATCATTCTTAGATACATATTCTCATATTAGACCTGACTCTTGCATTTGTTGGAATAAATGATAAACATGAAGCACATATAACCATCAGAGTGCAAAAAAAAAGTAATGAAATGTGAAATGAAGAAGACAAACAACTGCGAACTCCTCAAAATAGAGTAGCCTGGCAGAGTATGCAGAGTTTAAAAATTTTAGTATTTAAGCTTTATGAGGACTTAAGTAAAATTGAAAACTTGATCTGGGAAACACATAAAACCATTCCTGCAACGAGCTCAGCGATTTTCGTGCAAATAACAAAAACTGCTTGGGACTATGAGCAATGTATCTGTAGGTATACGTGACTTTTGTATCATTTTGGAGAGTCAATATTTTGGAGTATTTTCAAGATAAGTACTTTCTTTGCCACATTAAATTATAAAATAAAGTACCTTAGCGAAAGATGGTATACAAAAGTGCGAGATCCTGGGTAACAATCAATTCGTGTAATGGTAGAGGAGACAATTAATCTTTCTTTTATATCGTACAATATTAAGGTTTCATGTTCACCAAATTCATTGAATTTCAAACGTCTCAAATACGCTTGCATAAATATATTTATACCAAAATACGCGAATGCATCGTAACAAAAACGTGAAGAAACGATCGATTTATTCAACGTCGAAATATTAAATTAAACCGAAGTGGAATATAGTCGTTTGGTGGTGGAACAGAAAAAGACAAATGGCAACTTCCGCATATTGGCAACATTCCCCTTAACATACCGTGTCTCCCCGACCTTCCCTTTTAGTTGGGAGGGGGTGGGCGGAAGAGAGGGGGTAGCGGCGCATGAATCACGCCCCGTCACCGATGAGGATTCACTTTGCGTCGCCTACCGCTGCCATTACGAGCGCCACTTCCCGAAGCGAGCTACGGCGCGAGGGAGGGGAGGAATCCCTGGAGAGAGGGGTGAGTGACGGGTAATTGGCATCGGAAGGGCGTGGGTCGGCTCGTTGTCTGCGGCTGTTGCTGCCACCGCCGCCACTGACTGACCTCATGCCGTGTCTCGGAACTGTACAAGGCCCGGAAACCGTTCACACAAAGCTGTCGAGGATGCTAAGCAATCACATTGAAAGTGTGGAGGCCGTAAGGTGGATTGATTAGAATGGGATTTACAGATTGATTCCTGATCTGAGTCGATTCGTGATGTTAAGGATTACGGTGGTTCATACAAGGAGCGAAATTTGGTGAAAGAAGGTAATGAAACCTAAACGATGTATCCTACAAGAATCAGATTTATAATTTCTGAGGATCATTATTTTAAATCTTTTCTCTTCGTTATATTTTTCGTTCCAGTAGGGTTCCGATGAATAGTACATTCTTAAATATCTCTAAAGAAAAAAATCTTGTCCAATATTGTACTTTACAATTTAGATTTGGTAAGTTCGTCGTTCCCTATGAGTCTTTCTTGTTGGACGAGTCGTTCTCGAGGAAAATAACTAATCATTTTTTTTAAAAGACTCCTGGAAAGTTTAAGGAGATTCATGCAACAAATATATTTAAAGAAAGAGGAGAAAACGAAAAAAATTCAGGGGAATTTTTATACTACCCATAAAACGGCATGCCCCCACGAAGAGTGAAATGTATCTGACAAACAATTTTATTTCCACAAATTAAAAACACATACAAGGATGAAATGATACGTTCGAATATAAACACTAACGCTAAGTTAACTGATTCCTTGTTTTGTTTGAACTATTCTCAATTTTTATAAAAATCGATAATGTAAAAATATAAAAAGAATCTATTTAAAACATTCAACTTAAAATTTGACGTAGAAATGAGTAAATGGCAGGTGGTTTTTTCTTGTTTTAGCAAAAGCACGAGAGCTAGGGGATGATCGTGGCAGCAACGAAGTGATGGACCTTTCTGGCCCTCAGCAGGTGTCAAAGCAACGCGGTGAGTATCGATATAATCTTCGAATCCCATTCCTCTAGCGATTAGTTTACTTCAATTCGTATCAAATAACTGTACGAGGATATTGCACAAACTTTCTCGTCACATTATACACATGAGACCAAATAAGCGGCACATCTGCTTCCTCTCGGCGTAAGTTTCATTTTTGAAGTGTATCGATGTGCAAATATGCATATAAATACCACTATCAGGTTACTACCAAGTCTTCTCAATCTATTCGTGATGGGCAGTTCTTAGAATTTCATGGGGTGAACATTTCGCAAAAAACAAGCGAAAAATACATTTCAGATGTCAAGGAGGGAGAATCTCTCGTGAACAAGCCTTGAAACAATTCAACCCGTTTAGAAAATTTGGTTTTCTGTGAATAAATTGAAGTGTGTCAAAAAGCATTTCAATTGATGTGAACAAGGATTCTACTCATAATTCTATAACGTAACCACTCATATCGGGAGAATGTATATCCCGTCCCATTCCCTTCCTTTCCAGCAGGATTGCGGGAAAGGAAACTGAATGCGATACATTAGATTTCCCTAGTTGCACTTGTACATCAAATTTGATGTCGATCTCTGGAACTGTTTTCCTTATTTCAATCCAAAACCGAAAACAACTCTAATATTCACCTTTCTGTACAAACCCTGTTCCCCTAATGAACATGTTGGGGTTGAATAAAAACAAGAAGACACAAGCAGCACACGTACACAAGAAATACACTGCTTTGTGTAGATCATCATGGTTAAAGCGCTTCTACAAAGAGACCAAACTCTAGTACGAGTAGAACAGACAACGGTACGTTAATGACAACAGGGCACACTCTCAAAGGGCTCCGCCTGCTCGGTAAGCAACCCACAAAACTTACTCTGTGCGGATGGGATTCACCTTAGAATTCACGAAGGAGTATAATATTTTTTCTGTCCGAACTCTACCCGCGCAGCGAGTAATTGCCATTGGTTGCTTAAAGAGTCAGCTAAAAATTTTAAAATGAACTTTATTACGCGTGTTCTTGTGAAATTTGCCCTCCCTGATATCTGAAAGTGTGTTTTTCTTGATTTTTATGAAATTTTTAGCTGACGACATTCTCAGGGTTGCCGCGCACGTAAGAGTGGCCACAGAGACCTCACGTTAGAATAGTCTCTANCACGTAAGAGTGGCCACAGAGACCTCACGTTAGAATAGTCTCTATTAAACAGAGATTTATAGGGGTATCTTCTTGGACTCGATTTGATATCGATACGTTTCCAAGTAAAAGCTATGTGGAGATGAAAAAAGTACGTTATTAATTTTGTCTCACAGTCCATTTAGTCCTGTTCCAACGATACTGTTCTTTTTGTAAGTCATATGAATGTGAATTTTTTCTATAAGATCCTTAATATTATTCCGATTGAAAGTTGCTTGAAACATAATAGAAAATGCACTGCCTTGTGCAGTAGGTTCGGATATTTATCCTTGTATTTGCACGAAAATTTAAAAATCATGTTTTGAGACGATTTTGAGAAAATAGTTTGCTTGAGTCTTCAGAAATTAGAACATCGACAAGCAAACCCAATAAATACATATTGTCGGTTACCCTTGGTGTAGTGGTCAATGCACTCGGCTTCTGCCTCTATAGACGATAGTTTAAATCCCTGTCCAAGTAGAGTGTGCAATGGTAAACAAAGCGGATTTTTTTTGAGTATCCGCGTTTCCACATCCCTGGTCTAAAGATTCACAATCAAAACTTCAGAGGTATCATCTCATTTTCCATTTTCGGCTTATAAGGGAAAATGAGTGAAGGAAATAAATAAACTCGAAATAGAAAACCTGAATGAAATCGAATTATTCATTTCCTGTGGGCAAACTCAGTGTTTTTGTGATATTAAGAGACCCGATAACCCAATAACGGTTATTTTCTATATGGTCAAACTTTTGCAGCCATGAGCAGGCTAGGTGATATATGCTGGGAGACATGAGTTTTATCTATCAGAACACTTCCTTTGAATCGCCGCCCACGGAGGTGGTCGGTAAACGCCCTACCCTTTACATCACGGATCACCCCTTAAATAGGGATTAAATTTCATGTTCACAGAGTTGGCGCTGGGTGACGGTCGCGCGGCTGGTGCGTGGCAGACGCACCCGTCACTCCTGTTGCTGCTGCTGGCGCTAACTGGCGCAGGTGGCGTGGCAGCCGCCGGCTCCTAGTCACTCGTTCGGCCTGCTCATTTCCACTATCTTCTCTCAGGGACCCTCTTTGGCTGTCGCCGGTGGCGCAGTCTCGTGTCCGCAGTGTGTACTCGACAAGTGCAACTGGTGGAACGTTCTTAAGAAACATCGAAACGTGTACAGTGAGTTTCTCCTCGGGATTTCTCTCGGAATTCCTTCGACAAGACTTATGGAAGGACATGGATCGACACTTTTACCTTGCTGGAACCGTACGGTTGAAAATGGTACTAAAACGAGTAGTTTTCTTACATATCTCAGTGCATTTACTAAGGTACTAAGCGATGGTTCAATTGGATTTGTGACAAAACCGTGCTGTAGGAATGTGGTGTTAAATACTACACATCATTTGTAGTTTATCATAACGAGAAAAATGGTGTGTGTGACAAAAGTTCATTAATAAACATCCATCCCGAAAAACGTCCAGATGGGGTGTATAAAATTATAAAAGAAACCATGCATCAAAAATGTGTATTCCAGAAAAAATGTATGATTATTTACTGTGTCCTTATTGTTACTAGTGTGCTCGCTTATCAGAACATTAGAGCAAAATTGCATATAAGCTGCTACGCTTAGCTTATTTCTTGCAGCGTGTCGTTGTGATAAACTTATCTTGACGATAAAGAGGTGTTCAAAAGTAGGATGTGAATGTCGGCTGCTTACACTTTCTGCAATTCGCAGAAAATGAGATCTAAGGTTATACTATCTCATTATGTTTGTACTACTCTGAATATTAGTGTACAGTGAGTGTATGTTTACATGTTTGGTAAAAAATCTCATCTCAAAGAAGTATACTTAATTGAGAGTTGTGTGTTTGTTGAATGGCTCAATGTATGGAAATGGTAGCATAATTAGGAAACAGAAATTAGATAATTGTAGAGTTGAGGAGTAGACATAAGCTAAATTTTATCGTAACAAATGAACAAGTCTCGACATTTCAGTAAGCGTGTGTGAATTAGTATTAATGAAAATCAAGGACCCGAACCCGTTCAACGGATCGACTCTGTTCCAGAACCGATTCAAAAACTTACAGATTTTGGGTTCCTTTCGTGTGTGTTTTTCTTTGCTTCAAATTTGTCAATTTAGAGGATTATAATTAAAATCACGAATATAAAACTATGAAATAATTTTATTTGGACAATGGTAATAAATATTAAAGTTCCACTTATCATTAATGTATTTCGATAAAAATGCTTGACGAAGCATTGATAATGTACTTTCACCTATTAATTTATTAAGCCTTCTGTAAGGTTTCATTTCGTCAAATGTCAAAATTTTAAAATTTTGTTCAATAGTTACTTTGTTTCAAAAGAATTTACATCTCTTATATACCTCATTAAAATGTTTTATTTAAGTTGAGATATTAATGACTGGATTGAAATTGTGGAACTCTTCTTTCTCTGCTTAAGATTCAGAAAAATTTGAAATTTAAGTTCCAGCAAAGGTAATAAGGCTTCTGAATCGTTTCTCCGGTCCGATAACTTAATAGTTCGGGTCCATGATAAAAAATTGAAGCAATGTAACGTACCTAATGGAACCAAGTAGATATATCCATATGAATGGTGCGCTCCAATTATAAAGGCTGAGTTTCAAGAACATATCCTTATAATAAATAAATCGAGTCATAATGTATCAATTTGCAAAAGCACACTATGAATCACAAAAATTAAAGTACTAAGTGGATAGTAACCTATAAGTTTATTTTCAATATGTTTAATTAAAACTATCACATGTGAATTCCTTTTTTGTAGAAAAATTTGTCACATGACGAACCAACAATAAATTCCTTAATTTTCTTCAGAATTGTTACATCTATCATTTAACCTTGTTGATTATAATTCATGTGTGTAAACAAGTGAGCATTTAACACTTAAAACTATAATAATTCAATAAGTGATCACATATTCAACTGGACTGTTATGACTGTTATTACAATTAATTCATACGAAAAGGCAATATATTTAATCTTTTTTGCTCGCTAAAACGCCACTATACTTTGATGATTTCCAGGGTGATGACTCATTCTATATGCTTAAAATTCTACTCTCCTGATACAATAATGTAATTTACAAATTATTAAGGTGCTTTTTCTATCACCTGTTCTTCAAATCTTAAGCAGCAAAATGTTTTACACAGCATCCACATAATTTTTTAAACCTAAAATTTAAAAAAACCACTGTGTATCTAGCAAAATCACAAATTCTACGTAGCAGAAAAACCAAAATTGGCGTCATTAAACGTTTACGTACGAACGTTTAAAGAAATACAGGAGATCCAATTCAGCGTGTAAGTTCTGGTATTTTAGCACTATGTTGGTCTTGAGTGTTTTGCGAGGGGATATTAACTGATCCCTTCCCCGAATCGTGTCTTGTTTCCTCCCGTCTATCTCCTATCCCTCGTCAGGTGGAAGAAGAGGCAACAAGACGGTTTGCGATGTGATGAAATGCAACTCATAACAATATGCTACGAGACCATCACTGTGGTTGCCGAGACCTGAGGGGTCTCCTGACAAGAAATTTCAACAAGTTTACTTGTAACAAGAACACTCAATCCCCATTTAAATCAATTCAGTTAATTATGAGAACGTTGTGCGCGAGGTGTCCCTCTCTTATTCAAAATGAAAGGAAAACTTGTATATATAACATGGTGACTTTAGTGATCATGAGAACAAAATGTTTCACAAGGATTGCAGCATTCCTATGGGCTTCAGCATTGAAATGTAATTCACTATATTCAGCGAATACTGCTCAGAAAATTGGGATGGTTGTAAAACATCAAAAATGATCTCGAAGGAAGGCTTTGGACTAAATATGAAAATTGGGTATTTCAATACTTTTTTATGAGAAGCGATTATGTGCAAATTTATATTTAATGCGAGAAGAAAGGAAGGCTGGAAGCGTGTTTTTCTGCCAGTATGGAACCGTATAGACGGGAATAACTTGAAGTACGTGAGTTCTATCTTGGAGATTAGAGGTATCGCAATAGTTCGTACTGATCCAGTGGTTCACCCACATGCAGAAGGTCAACCCTACCTCTATTCTCGGCTTTCTGTATATATTTCATGGAGTCCTTATCTGGAAATATAAATACAGCTTATAGAGAAACCTGCGTACTAATAAAATTGTACATTGTGTTTCTCGATTACTTATCGTTCTATATCTCCTCTTCATATCTTGTAAACAGTATTTATGAACTTTCAAGAACAGCACCCATCCTTACGTCTTTTAAGAGGTGAAGTGTGCACCGGTTACACTCAGTCAAGTAAATATAAATATCCTACTACTAACGTCCATTGTGCAGAAAAAATAAAATAAACCTAAGAAACCTTTCTCAAAACAAGCTTTTATATAAAAAGTTCGGAGCTGAAACGTAAAAAATAGTTTTCAGTAAAACTGATAATTAAAAAACTACAAAAAAATTCGATTCCTTGGTCACTCATCATAGATGCAAGTACTAAGAAGATACATAAACGTAGATATTAAAAAATGAAATAGTAATATTAAAAGCATGGGGTTTTTTTCAAACATTTTAAAGTAATATTAGTATTTACGACGCTTGACGCTTCAAGTTTCCTAGCGCCGCCGCTGTGTGTTACCACGGAGATAAATCATAAGAAACGCAATTGTAACTGACAGTATAGCCTGAAATTATATGAAACTACTAAATAATACGTTTTGACCCTAATTTATATCGTATTCTGTTTTGTTTTTTTGTTTTTCTTGTCTCGCCCTTCCCACCCGTAGCTATAGGAGTACCGTGCCCCGATGTTATCTGAACATTAATTTAACGGCATTTGTAGTATAATTATACTTCTCAGACACCTTGACAACTATGGATCCGAAGTAAATCTTTCTTTCTCAACAATTTTTCGTTCATGCCTATTCCCTCCCTCTCTTTTCTCCATGTCTTAATTTGGACTTGAACGATGTCAGAGGTAAGACCATTCATCTCGTCACTGAATACAGCAAATTTGTCTCAGATATGTCACTTCCGATAATTTATACATGTTATCCCCTTCCCTAGGGGTGTCAAGGGTGTGTGGAGCTGATCGTGAATTTGAACAGCATCGGGAGTGTCACTTTTTATTTTAGAGATCCGGAAAACAATAGTATCAACAGGAATATGTCATTTGTGACGACCTTAATGCCATCCCCTTCCCCGGGGGTTCTAGTAGTGTATGAAGGTTGATCGCAGACAAATGACACTATATATGATTGAGAATGACATTATTTATTCAGCAATCCCAAAAATGATGTATTCAACTCCAAATTTTGGAGGTTTCCGATCATTTCTACTTGGCACACCATTCCCACCCCCTGTGGTGCTAGAGGTGCCTCATTTTTTCATGGAAGTTGAATTCAGATTCACACGTTGTGTGTTTGTCGCTATATCAGCTCAACGATGACGAAAACTCGTCACTGATATCATTTTCGATAATTTTTACATTGCAACCCTTTCTCAAACTGTACTAAGGTTGTAAAAGGGCTAAATCATTAACTTAGGCGTTATCGGGATATCAAGACTAGTTCCAGAGGATCCGGAATGATCTCAATCGGTAATTTTCGATTATTTTTAATTTCATCTTCTTACCCCNTTCCGGAATGATCTCAATCGGTAATTTTCGATTATTTTTAATTTCATCTTCTTACCCCCTAGTCAAAGGGTACATATATCTCATGGAGGTGATTGTGGGCTTAAGTTGCCTTGGGAGTATTACTTTTCTCTTCCGTGATCCCAAAACTGATTTACTCAATACCAATGTCGGTCGTTCTTTATTGTTTCTTCTTGTCATCGCATTCCCGCTCAAGAGCGCTAAGGGCTTATTATATCCCATGTGGACTGATTGTAAACTTACGTAGCTTCGGGAGTCTTTATCCAACACAACGGCACTAAAACGTATAGTTTTCAATCTAATATTTCTTTCTTTCCTCAATTTTTACATTTCAACCACTTTCCACCTCTTCCCTAGGGGTACCAGCGGTTTCTTATCCCACTTTCCTTGTTGTCAAATAGTCAGTCAGTCATCATAAAAAAATCCAATTGAGGTGAAACATTGGTTTGTGGTGAACTGAGGTAAACGATAACATTTTACAGAGGATATACTCGTGCTGTTTATCTATTGATAATTTTATATTATATAGAAATGAATGACATTTATTGTTGCTTTTTTCAATCTCTACAGGCTATTAATTTTTATTATTTACAGGCTATGAACATATATTATATCTCTACAGACTATGAATTTTAATTTATAAGTTCGTAAAACATATTGTTTCTTTCTCTGAGTCGAGGGAGAACATAGTTTTGTAAAAGTCAATTCACAAAATTTATAGTTTCACATTTCTCAACATATGCAATGACCATACAAAATCTGAGCTCGAATGAACATGACCTAATTATTCATGAGCCTTTTTCATTAAGATTTAAAATAGTAATGTGTGCAATGTCAGGAAACCATTTTCAGTTTGTTTTGATTTCACGTTTTCCTCTAGTTCGCGAAGAGGGTCGCTATTCTTCTTCCACTCTTCTCTCTGTATGGATCAGACCCTTGTCTCAAGGATAAACTCTCACATGACCCCGGAAAATCACTTCTTGAAAAGTCTCGAGAGTTCTTGGAGAAGTTTGTTCTTCCTGAGATTGTTGTGTTTCCACCTAAGTCTTTCCACCTTACACAAGCACAAAGGCGTCTCCTTGAAACCTTTCCCTTTCCTTCTTTAAAGGAAACATAGGTAATGGATACTTCGTACAATACGGTCATGATCTTTTTTGTAAACAATATGTAGATTTACTGAAACTTGATACACCAGTATCATACAGAGTGGGTAAAATATAACTGGCCCGGAAAAGAATTGTAATCTTGACATAGAATTGACCTTTGCTAACGAACAGGGGAACTGCCCTTTATCTTTCACGAGTTTTATGCTGTGTCGTTTGTGTAAGTGAAAGGTGCAGACGTGTTTAGTGACGAGTTGAATGCATCACAAAATGGCGCGTGTTCATTATAGAGCACATACCGCATTGAGAACTTTGTCATGAATGGATGATATGATCGGTGAAGGGAGAACAGTCAGCAGAAAAATCACCTAACCACCTCGATCGCCTGATCTCTCTCCCAGTGATTTTTACCTGAGGGTTAAAGTGAATGGTCAGATGTAGTCAAAGAATCCTCAAACACTGAACAAGAATTACTGCAGAACATTGAACACGCTATTACTGTTATTCTTCAAGCAGAGCTGCTACGCTTCTCACAGTTCGATAAATCGAGCACAGCGCTGCATCGACGTCAAAGGTGGCCATTACCAGCATTTTCTGTGATGGGCAGTTCTCCTATTCATTGGAAATGGTTAAGTCCGTGTCAGTCTTATCAATATATTCTGAGCAAGTTTTATTTTTTGCCCACTCTGTGTAACCTTTTTCCAGGTGAAAGGAAAAGTTTAAGAGACCCAAATAATACAGATGCCGATCTACTTATGAGAGATGAAGTGTGCTCCGGTTACATTCTGTCAAGTAAATACAGATATTCTACTATTAACGTCCATTGTATATAAAAAATAAAATAAACGTAAGAAACCTTTTTTAAAACAAGCTTTTATATAAAGAAGTTCTATGCTAAAACGTAAAAAAAAGTTTGCAATAAAACATAATCAAAAAACACTACAAAAAATTACATTCCCTGGTCACTCATCATGAGTTTTTTTTCAAAAAGTTTAAAGTAGTATTAGTATTTACGACACTTGACGCCTCAAGTTTCTTAATAAACTAGCGCCACCGCTGCGTGTTACCGCGGATATAATTGATGAGAAACGCAATTGTAACTGATAATATACTCTGAAATACTTACGAACAAGCTCATTTCGTACCGTGATTTCTACGTAGGTGCGATATTTTTCGATTATCAAACAAATACATTCTTAATAATACATAAATGTGAAAGTGTACTTTTCTGTTTGTGAAAACTTGTAGCCAAAATTACTGAACTAATATTGATGAAATTCGGTGGAGAGGTAGATTGAAACACATAAATATTTACATGATATGCTACATTGACTTACTTATAATATTTCATGTTTTACGTTATTCCGATTTTATCTCGAAAGTGTAACACTCTGACTCATTCACGCTGATGTAAATATTAGAATTCCACACCACTTCTACAACTCATACTGCTTTAAACTTTTTTAAAAATTAAATAGTTGATCAATTTAACTAATTTTTGCGACTTGGGTAATATTTATCACGAAACTATAATTCACGAAAGATTAATACCAGGGTTAGAATAATATATGCAAGGAGGAGTGTTGTGTACCTTCATATTGCATTTTCAGAAACAGAATAAAAAATACATTGTGCACATTAGCACTTTCAACCCCAGAGTAATGGGACCGAATAGCAGTGGCACACCTCGAAATGGACCCCTATTGAATCAAATGAATCAAAGTATTCAATGTAGACCCTCAAAATTATGTAATTAATTAGATTGTCGTTTGGGTGGGCCTGACTAATAGCATAGCCCCGCACATAGACCAAAAAGACCCTTTGTAACCCTTAATACAGTTAGGTTTAGTCCAACCCCAGGTCCTCACTGAAGGACACCAAGGTGTGGATCTTAGTTTTCCTGATATCCTCTAGGTTCGCAAAAGATTTATTGCAATAAACAGAGTACATTTTTCCATACAAATTATCCAATCTCTCTACACTACAGCCTTAACACATAATTTTGTATTTGAAATTACTGGAAAATACCTGTACCGCCACTACCGATAGGAAGGGTTGGCATCCATTCTATATTTATTACTCCATGAGAGCTACCACACTGACATATTGGGTACTACATCTCAGCTGAAACCCAAAAACTAGTAGCAGTAGTAGTAATAATAATTGAACTTTTAATCTATTTATGTGTGGTCGAAGAAGTTTTCAAGTAATTCAAGTTGGGTAGGAGGAGACACCAACCACACAGTACAAGTTCCTAACAAGCCCCTCGCATGTTGTCTGTCGTGCGGTGTGAGGAAGAGAAAAGGGAGAATTTGAAAATTCTGCAAACGGAACTGATCAATTTTCCAAATATTATTTCCATCCATTTCAACTCTATAAATATCAATCAAGAAAGTTGCTCGAAAAGTAAATGGATTGCTAACTAATATTCAAAAATAACTCGGAAGATGACCTCTATTTAGGTAAAGACATACCTCAAGCAGAACCTAGATGGAATCCGTCACATTTCGCAATATTACCAATGAAACTTGAAGCGTTCAGATTGGATACGTTTTTTCAAGCCTTAAATTCTTCGTGGTGGATTATCTCGAAACTCTTTCCTCTTCAGGTAACCCCACAAGAAACAGTCGCACGTTGTGGCATCCGGTGGACTAGGGATATCGTAAGAATGATGCTGTAGATCGTTGTAAGGATGATGACAGTGGGAAGGAGGTCAGGATGACTGTTCGATTTCGTAAGGATGGTATAGATCGAGTGTGGTGCGATCGGCAAGCAGGTTTCTTTTAATCGCAACTGTTACCGGAGTGCAAAATGTTTACCGGAGTGCAAAATGGTCAGCTTCCAAGACTCCTAGTATTGTTGACGATGCTTTCTGGAAGTTTTAAATCACTTTTAAATCTGTCGCTTCCGATGAATCTGAAAATGGCCGCGGAGAGCACATCGCGATTGCTCGTAACACCGCGTTTACACTATGTAGCAATCTGCGATATAGCAAATGTTACATAACATTTCATGAGTAAGCTACAAGGAACATTTGCTTTACACAGCATTTCCTCAAAAGAAACTGCAATACGTAGAAAATACATGTAGTAAAATGTTGTATAAGATCCTGCTACAAGTAACAAATGTTATATAACACTTCGCTTTATAGTGTAATCGTGCCTTAAATATATAAACTTTATGTCAAAAAAGCATTTGCAAACTGCGTGTGACCACTTGGGGGGCAATAAACTAAGTTACTCTCCGGAAACGAGCGAGCGACCATCCCATCAATTCCGATCAAGGGCCCACGGGCAGTGGCGGATAAAATAAATTATTCTATAAATACGTACTGTTACCCATTTATTATTACAAAGTAAACTGTAGACATTTCTGCAGTAAAAATTCAAGATTAAAAATTCAAAAGTATTAATGACATGATAATGATCCCAGGAAATCCCGCCACTACCCTGAGGAAAACCGGAGAATACCCCGGGTCAGGATATGGGCTACAGAGATAATGTACACAACCGTGTCAAAGTTGCATACAGTTAGAAATAAGCTATTAGAAACAAAAGGGAGCAAAAACGACATTCATGGAAAAGGAATTTAATCAGTATCTAGAGTACTATAACAATGGCGTGATAAAGTATATGATATATTAACATCCTTTACATCATCCGAAGTCATGTGAAAAACAATATTTATTAGGAAATTGAAACTCTCATAAACGTTTCCTATTAAAATCTGTAAATTCTTTCACATTATAGAAACAATAGCATACTAAAGAGCTTTTAACCGCGAATTTAAAGAGATTCAATTTATTTATATATTTTATAACTTTTGAAAAGGGAATTATATAAAATTATTCCACAATGATATGAGCCTCTTTGGCAAAGTGTTGTTGACACGCTAGGACGATGAATTAACCTTATTACGAGTGTTGTGTTCGTGAACTAGACTATTTCTTCTAAAGCAGGGGTGGGATTTTAATAGTTCTTGAGAACTGTAGTTTTTCACAAAAACGTTTTGACAGCATTAGGGCGATGCTGAGGGGACTATATTCCAATGTACATAAATGCTAATTTGCGCGAAACATAACCTAACAGTATCTCCATCACATTCCATAAACAACATGATTCCCGCGCTTTTCGAAATCGCTCTTTCCTCTTCCTCACCCGACCGTATCCTCGACCGCCTGGAACTGCAACAGTACAACAAGACATGTAACTGCAGCACCAGCAGCGGTCAACAACAAGCGCGTATCAGGAGCCAGCAATTTATCTCGGAGAACTGCACGCAACATCTCGAGTTGCGCGCGCGCCGCTGCTGCCGCCGCGCCTTCTTTGTCAACTACAGAGCTTTCATCATTCGCCGTGAGGAGCAGCAGCTGCAAGGCATCGGCGCGCGCTGCCGCTGAAGCTCGGGCGTTTTGAACGCCTTGCCCAGACAAGGCGGCGTGGAGCCACAGACACACGTACAACATGGTCCAACCAACGGTTACTGTCAACTAAACAGCAGAAAAATGGGAAAGATTATACATTTTTACTAGTTCAAAGACAAAAATTAATCTATAAAATGTAAGATATGTTTGCCCTTGGATCGGAATTAAAGGAATGGGTCCTAGCTTGCATCCGGAAAGTAAATTAGTTTAATGCCCCCACGTGGTCATACGCAGATTGCAACTCATTTTTTTCCCATAAATGTTTTATTATTATAAGAAATGGTTGAAGTGATTAATTCTGTTTAAATTATCAAGGAGATGAGGGACTGACACATCCTCATATCCTATACACGATACAAGGGAAAGAAAGGAACAAGAGTAAAAACACACTGCAATATAGTGATGCAAAGGCTCTGCACATACTTTCTCATATACGTTTCTCCATCTGCTCCATTGAGAGACAAAAAATCATACAATGAGAGCGTTATTTTTGGTTTGATCCAACATATTCATGTACTCTATTGGAATCTATCATTTTAGAAATCCTTCTACTACCATGCCGTCCCCATCCTGGCCCGGGTTTTTCTCCGTTTTTCCTTCGGGTAGAGGCGGATTTATTATACAGGTTCTCTAAGCTTTGTCTAGGGGTTTGTTTATTGTAACAATAAATCGTGAATTTAGTGTTTTTTTCCAAATCTTATGATTTTTAAACACTATATTCAGAATAATCTATAGTTCGATAATAACTTGTACATGTATTTTTTTGCGTAAAATTACAAACATATTGACATTATATATGTATTATAACTCGCAGCTAACTTTTTATCTTATCTAGGAACTTATGCTGAATTTTTTTGAATCCGCCTCCGCTTTAGGGCCATTGATCGGAATTGATGGGATGGTCCCTTGCTTGCTTCCGGAGAGTAAATTAGTTTATTGTCCATCACGTGGTCATACGCAGTTTGTACTGTTTTTTGACAATAAATTTATTATTATTATTAATTTTATGAGTTCATTTTTCAGCTCGAGCACAATAGTATCCTGATTGTGATCTCCGGTGATTGTGATCATTTATCTATAGTCTGCATCGAGCGTGTGGAACGAATATGTGTCTTAGTTTGTTGTGTCATTAACTTGAATTTTTACAGGAAATAGTCGCTTGTGTTACTACTATTAATATTAATTTGGATACTACTTAAATTCGTAGAAGTTAGCGATTCGCGTTAGGTAGCCATAATGCATTATTTTACGAAAACTTACAGGACAGGAGTACGTACAACTGCTACCAAATTTACATATTCTGAAGAAATTTTCTAATAAATGCTCATTCTTCTTTTCTTTTAAAAGACACAACGAGTTTAACGATCTTCATTATAGAATGAACTATTATTATAATAAAATAGCAAGAAAGAAATGCGTAAAAGATTTGCATAGTAGTTCCCATTTCCGTGTATTTACGCAGTTCCGCTTTTATCTCATTCGTTCATCAGTCAGCAGTACTCAAGGCTTCTCGCGCGCCATCGTGTATATACTCTCGTGAAATCATCTGTGACAATGAGGA
This sequence comes from Laupala kohalensis, assembly GCA_002313205.1. Lineage (NCBI taxonomy): Eukaryota > Metazoa > Arthropoda > Insecta > Orthoptera > Trigonidiidae > Laupala > Laupala kohalensis. The sequence continues at coordinate 250,084 of NNCF01128023.1, forward strand.
AGAACTAGTGCACCGTCAGTGTCAATAAAAATACCTTAGATATTTCAAGTAATAATGTACGTAGAATAGATGAAAAAGTGTTTGGAGTAGTAAAGGCAATGTGTATAAAATAGCTTAGGGGTGGTACGTCAAGAAATAATTTAAACGAGAAATATGGAAGAGTGATTTGGTGATAGCGAGGACGCACAAAATGGTCACCTTTACGTTTTCTGAGCAGTGAGTATTTAACATGGCTTTATTATTGAAATATTATAAATTATATTCCTTATTAGCATGAGGTAAGTGTTATTCAGACATCGTGGACATTAATTAGTACACTCTACAGTTGGATCAGTGGTCTTCAATATTATTTGGAAAATCAATCCTTGATCGTTTACAGTCTATCTGACAACATTTATTGGTTAGGTCTACTCTTACATGGTTTGTAATGAAACAAATACCCCATTATTATATAATATCACTATTTTAGAACAAAATTTTTCGTGGTGTTAAGATATTTCATCTTGTTTCGTTTATAAATGCTTGTGTTTAAATAGGTCTATTTTCTGGTATGATACTAAAGAAACGACTTGTTATTGTGGTTGAGATCTTTAGCGCACTGCTAGTTGAACACAACATTGTAGGATTTATTCATAGCATTAATTTGCATGAGTATTTGTTTTGTTTCGTTCATAAAACTTCGCTATTTTCGTTAATAGGTGAACGAAGTAGTTTGCTTCCACGAACCCATACACAGTTTTTATTGTTTTTCGATAACACAATTTATACCAGAAAATTAGTTTATTATCCCCCAGTGGTCATATGCAGTTTGCAACTGCTTTTTTGACAATAAAGTTTATTTATAACGTATTTGAATGATCGGACAAATCGACTCCACAGCTTTGATGAATTTATACGTTATTTGAAGTTTCTGCATTTTGACTGTACGTCGAGATACCAACATGACAATTTGACTTGGACCCATTCATCAACATTTAATCTTCGTGGGCTGTATGGCTCTTTTGGTTTGGTATATTTACACCTGACATTAGGGAACTTTCAAACAGCGCATGTCGAAAGTGACCCTGATTTTTTTTACTGAAACACATTGACTGTTAATTTGTCGCATCAATGTATTAGCGACGAAGGTACACAGGAAGACAGCGAAAAAAATCGATAAGTTTGCCAATTTTTGGCGACTACTTTCCGCTCGCATTTTAGTCACACCCTTTCCACTACAGATCTAAACTGTTGCTGAAGTAAAAGGTCATCGACTGCTGCCATACGTTTCTCATTGCGAATCGTGATATCACCTCAATATCCTTCTCCGATACTAGACCTTGGTATTATAACAAAATACAATTATCGCTTTATGATTAATATCTTTTACACGTTTATCGGGCCTTATTTGTAAAGTTTTATTTTTTGATTTTGGTGTTAAAGAATAGAAAAATACTTGTGTTTCAATAAAGTATCAGTGGGATATTGCTGATCTACAAAAAAGTGAGTTAAGAAAAACGATACACATTTTGTTAGTTGTTCGCATTAATGTTAATTAACATTCACTGAAACACTAAAAGATTTTATTAATTTCCAGTTTTCAGATTATTTATTCTTTAGCTTGAAATTTTTAAACTTTAGAGAAAATATAAGTATATTACATGAAATTGCAGGTGAATGAAGAAAAAATTGTAACAATATTTCAAATAGTATTTCAACATTGTGCTCTAAACTAATTGTAAGAACTGCATTGAAAGAAGTTTGTATTATTCAACTGCAGCTGCTCGTCTGTTTGTACAAAAACCACAAAAGGGTTGTACAAAACCTACAAAAATGTCTGTTCACCGTGCGAAAGGAATCGGTTTTTCGTAATTTTTTCCAGTGTCTTCCAGAGTGTCATCGTCGCTAATATTTTGACAGGACATATTAATAGCCAATATGTTTCAATGTAAAAAAAAATCAGAACAACTTTCGACCTGCGCATTTAGAAAGTTCCCCTGTAAGACTAATAGTTCCACCGATCTTCATAGTACATAACATGAAAATGCATTAAAACAAATTGTTATTGAAGAATTGTTTGTATAATTTAATGACGAATGTCTCATTTATTTTCAATTAAATTTGTATTTTCGTGTATCCCACAAATGAACGTCTTTGTATTGGATATGAAAGCTTAAAGCCCTCTTCACAACATGCGAGAATACGAGATTCAGATCTTTTCAAAACTAAAATTTCTTCCAGGCTTACAATTTTCTTGTTACATACTTGCTTAACCGAAACGCAACACATAACTATTCCTGAACTAGCATCGTTAAATATTTCGTATGAGAAAATTCAAAATTCTGTAAATTAAAAAGGTAGTTAAATTCCAAGTTATTGTGAATTCCTTGTTTCTAACAAACACAAATTCCTTACGAACGTCTTAAGTATTATGTACTACAGTTCAGAACTTGTGCCCAGGTTACGATATGAATCCACCCACCGCATGAATTTGTGTCCGTTCGTACAATTGAAGTAGCTATTCGGAAACACACACCACCCATTTGGCAACTCAATAATAAAACATAAATTGCAAAGAGTAATGCTCTTCGTTAGGTGAGAACGTGTTTTCCGTAAATAGCCGCAGGTAGAAACGTTGCATGTGTTTGTGGTACTTAAGTGGGCGCTGAGAAGAACTTTACTTCTAACCACCAGTATTTGTTTGTTATTCTTTATCTAACTTGTACATTTAATTAATTAATATCTTAATCTGCTTCATAATAGTTCTAACTCCTCTTGTTTTGATATTCATTTTGTTGTTGTCACTACTTTATTTTTTCCTCTCGTTTTCTTTTTAACATGGCTGCGAAAAATTTTAAGGTTTGTGACGTAGTTCGCAGATTGAGACGATTCTTAACTCCGATGCGTTTATGCAGAGGATTAAGGATGCGGTTTCGGAGGTGATGGATGTGAAGATTGCTGCGTTAGTGAAGAGCTACGAGACGATGCTCGAGGAACAAGGGAAGCTGATCGAAGACCTTCGAACGCAGTTGGACCTCGTGCGACGACCTGAAGCTGTATCAGCATCAGAATTCCATCCGTATTTTCGTCAAAGCAGAAGTCGACGGAGAAGACACTGATTGCATCGCCATAGACGTTGGTAAAAAGATAGATGTCAATTTATCTTTAGCTGATATCGATAGAAGCCATCGAGTAGGCCCTGAAGTTGCTGGTGAGAAGCTTCCTAAAATTATAAAATTTTCCAGTTATAGGAAACGGCAAGAAATATTTAAAGCGAAGCGTGGACTCCCCGGAACCGGCTGGACCATCAGGGAGGATCTCACGCGGATGGGGCTGGAGTTGCTGCACGCAACCATTGACCGCTAAGGCCATACAAACGTGTAGACGACGGATGGGACCATTATCGTAAAGATTTGGAATGAAAAACACCGGGTTCCAAGTAAACATGAGTTAGACAATTTAAACGGGGCAAACTAAATACCAACAACTTTTCTTCACTCTTTAAAATTTTAGTATTGTTTACAATTTCATAGTATTTTTATTATTATTATTATTATTTTTTTTATTTTATCTTTAAAATTAAATTTACTTTTCTATTAGTGTTAAATTTATTACTTTTTAATTATATTAATTAGTTTCTATGAATATTAGTAGCATAAATTTGAACATTTTGACAGAGATTTGACTTACATCAAGACTACTTTAATTTCAACAAATATTTTGTCATAAATTTTAATAATATTGAATAAAAAATTAATAGCATAATTTTAATATGTTTTGATAAAGATTTGGTTTACATTACAACTTTATAGTAATTTCATTAAATATTTTTTGTTATAAATATTTGATAAGGTTGAATTTTAGGAAGTTTTAAAAATATCAAATTATTCCCAAAATTTTCAGGTAAGAAATTTACTTTAATTTGGACAAGTATATTTTATTTCAGTGCACACTATTTATTCTCTGCTAAGCAAGTTTTGGCAACATCGTATTACGAAATGTCTACTTTTCCTTATACGTCAGAAAATGTGCTCACTCGGGATGTCGGTTTACCCCACCGCCTAAGCCCTTTACCTGCTTTCAGTTGCCCCGCGTCCGTCCCAAGAGCTTCAAAACTCATTATCTCAGTTTCTTCGTAATTTTTCCGTATTGCATGTAAACGCCCAATTACTTAAGAAGCAACTCTCGGAAATTCTAAACTTATTTGATGTTACTGCTGATTTGTTACTGGTTAGTGAAACGTAGTTGAAATCGTCAATTTCGACAGGTATTGTGACAGTTCCAGGTCATAATCTGTTCAGAAATGATAGGAAAATTGTTAGGGATAACCTTAAAGAAAAGTCTGGTTGTGGAGTTGCAATATTTGTTAGGGATGACATAAAAACAAAAACCATAACGAAGTCTCCAAATAAACCGGGTATAGAGTATTTTTTTTTTTAGAAAGTTTAATAGGAAAGAAAAATATACTTATTGTAGTAGTCTACTGGCTTCGAAACACGGGAAAACTCAGTGAATTACAAGAACCTCTAACAAATTTTGCAAATAAATACGAAGACATACTTATTATGGGTGACTTCAACTGTGATCTGAAACTTCCTTTGTCTACAATAGCTTCAAACTTCATTGATACTTTCTGCTCTCAAAATTTACAAATTCTTGAATTTGTAAATTCAAGAATTCCCACTCATCATTTAAATGAAACTGAAACGAGGATAGACCATCTAATAATATCTGAAAGTACGAAAGTAGTTTTATATGGACAAATCCCTGTTCCTAGAATATCGAAACATGATTTACTCTTTGCTATGTACTCTATAAAATGTCCAAAATATGAAGCAAAATAATTCCTTACTGGGATTACAAGAATTTAGATTACACTAATTATCAGTGTTTCGGCACACATAATTCCAACCAGCTAGGAATAAATTTTTCCCTAAGTGATGCTAATTGTTTTCTCAGTACCTTTCCGCCAGGNTTTTCTCTTGATTGCAAGGTATCTAGATTCAACGGCATCATAACTAATCTTTTTGACAAACACGCACCGTGGAAAACATCTAAAGTGACCCGTCCTGCAGCTCCTTGGCTAAATAATGAATTAAGATGTCTCATGAAAAAGCGTGATTCTGCCCATCGTTATTTCAGACTAAATAAAACTCTTGAGGTTGCGACCGAGTATAAAAAGCTCCGTAACTCGGTAAGACAACAAATCCGAAACGCTTTTTTAAATCTTTTTAATTCAAATTCACCTACAAAATAAATTTGGAAAGATAGTGTGTAAGCAAATTGAAAATTTTCTAACTAAAAACAGCCTTTTTGAAAATTTTCAATGAGGATTTAGAAATGGTAGGAGTACCCAAACAGCTCTTATAAAGGTAACGGAATATATGAGAAAAGCTCTGTGTGGGAGTATTTTCAATATCACTGTGGCATACGCCAAGAGCTACTCCTCTCGAATTGTGTGCTATTAAGTAGACAATGTTTCGACTTTTTAGTATAAGTCGTCATCAGGCGTGACAAGCTATTACAAGAAACATAACTACTGAAGAACTTATCAGTATATTAAATGTAATCTCAAACACAAAATAGGTTTACAACAAAAGCATAAAATGCACAAACTATTTTGTAACAAGTTATTCCTCCAAGTCGTCACGGGGGTAATTTCAAAATCACTGTAGCATACCACGAGCTACTTCCTTCGACTTCTGTCCGAGGCAGCATGAAACCTCCTCTGATATGGAGATAAACAGTCACGTGATCTGCTAATGCTCGAGCATTGCGAACCTTCCACTTCTAAAAATAGTTATCCTACAGCTTCGGCGACCGAAGCGTCACTTTCTCTTTTAAAAACAGATCAGTCTCACAAACAAAACGAAGGGCACTGGTACTACATTACACACTGGATGATGGCAGCGTTTCCGTTCTCACTCTATTAGATTTTAGTAAAGCTTTTGATTCCGTAGATCATGATATACTGCTGGTGAAATGCATAAAACTGAGCTTCTCCGAATCCACCCTTTCCTGGATAACGAAATATTTTGAAAATAGACATCAAATTGTAGTAGTAGATGATATCTTCAATATGTCCAATTGCAAGAGGTGTCCCTCAGGAATGGGTATTGGGTTCCCTTTTCTTCTTAATCTATGTAAATGACCTCCCTCAAGTATTATCAAATTGTAGTTATCACTTGTATGCAAATGATTTACAGATTTATATGAGCGGAAAATTATGTGAGGTTTCTACTTTAATTTACAAAACAAATTATAATTTGGCATCTCTGCACAGTTGGTCAATGCGAAATGGCCTTCTTTTAAATTCTTCAAAATCGCAATTGATGATAATTGGTTCTTCGAGAGCTCACAAATTTCTGAAGAATATGACTTTACCAAATGTTGAAATTGATAACAATATAGTACCTAAATCATTGCAAGTCAAAAAATCTCAGTGTAATTATGGACGATTTACTAAACCTCATGTTCGTAAAGTATGCCAGAAAATGTATGCCATTATGCATTCACTCAAATGTGTGGGAAAATGTCTACCAGTAAAAACCCAAGAACCCTCCAGGGGATTTACATCTAGTAAGTACGTGTTTGGCAAACACAGGGCCCCGAGCTGAGTCTGGCATTACTTCCACTTACTTGTGCAAGGCTCCTTCCTCTCTCTTTCCTGACCTTCCTTTGTCACCTCTTGTTCTTTTCGATCCCGACGTTACTCGTTTGCGAGGGCTAGGGTATTTTCCTTTCTCTCTCTCTCTCTCTCTCTCTCTTTTAATGAAACGTTTTGAGATATGTTTTGATATATTGTAATTCAGGAGGGTTTTTAGTGGATATGGTTGAGTCATTCAGCGAGTCCCTCACGCGGGGAGAATCATGTTGGCTCTCCTTAGTGTGTAACTGCATTTTCCCTACCTGTACAAGATTTTAGGGCTCCAATGACATCGATGTCGACGAGCCGTAAAGCCCCACAAAAAAACAAGTAAATTTAATAAAAGCTAGGCTATTTCCCCATCTGGATTATGGTGATATGATCTACAATAATTTGAATAAAGCATTAGTTGAAACACTTCAGAGAGTCCAAAATGCCTGTATTAGTTTCATATATGTAAGAAAGTATGATCATATTTCTGGATATTATGAATCTAGCAAAATTCTTAGATTAGAGCGCAGACGCATGTTTCATTGTCTGTGTTTTTTACAAAATTATCTATTTCGGTTCCCCTTTATACTTAACAGATAACGTTACGATTCTAAACTCTAAGATTTAAAGAACAAAAATTATGAAGCGTCCTAAAAAGTTGTACAAATTTCCTAAATAAATCCTTCACTGTAGCCACAGCAAGATCATGGAATAATATGTTAGAAACAATAATTCATTTAAAAATTTCAAAAAGCATCTGAGGAATTTCCTTCAATAGTAGTACGAAGGAATAAGCGTGCACTAAAATAAATTAAAATATAAATTATAAATTAAAGTCAAATTAGGAATTTGTTAAATGAAATCATTGATGATTTATGTTAAGTTGGCTACATTTTTCTTTCAATATCATTTCTTTTAAAATTACTTTAAAATGTATTATTTATTTTTTATTCAAATTATATGTAATCTTGTTCTTCCTGTAGTTAAAATGTTTATTTGGTTCTTATGAACCTTCTGTACAAATTGGATTATAAATTTATTAAAAATACGAATAGCTTTTGATAGTTGGTTGTAATATTAACACTGTTCTGTTTGTTGTAGTATAAAATATTTTTGTATTTGTAATTTTCAAGTTTTTTTTTTTGTTTATTCAATTTTAAGTGTAAAACATAGCGTATCGTTTCCTGTTTATTATTCTAAGTATTATGTATGTATGTGTTGTAAGAAATAATTAGTTTCAGTATTTTTAAGTAAGCCTTCGCCAGAAATATAAGGAATCTTAGACTTCTGGAGTCCTATCTAATACGAAAATGAAGGACCTCTTGTAAGGTGACGCGCGGAGCTTCGAAAGCCTGTTTCAACAATTTAGAAAGGGAGGTCTGGTACGTTTCAAAATAATAGTAGAAGGGGGAGAAACGAAGAAAGCAACTTTGTTCGAAGCACGCATCCAGACGCTACTGAAGTTTGTAATAAACTATTTGTTGTGGCATTTCTTAAACTCTTGTGAGAAATATAATGAAGCTTAATTTCGTAGGTTTGAAGGGGACACGAGAATAAAGGCTTCTGGTGATGCGACCCTTTTGCATGAAGGAGACATGTTCAGGTAGTTTTGGGGATGAAGGTCTAGATTTTAAACCTAAACAAAACAAGAAAGGGGAAGGGGTTACGAGCACCAATGTGAGCGAGCGCCCTCACATTGGTGAAGGAATGTTAACAGCGTATAGCAGATGTGGAAATTTAACAGAGCTGGCTGCGGTGGTGAAGAAATGAATACCATCTGGCAAAATGAATGGGCCTTTGTGAGAAGCGGATGATACGAGGGTGCATATATTAAACTAGACGACAACTCGGGAAAAATACCAGACCACGATGCAAGGCATCTTGTAATTAGTAAACGAACAGTGATTAGAAACGAATAGTAAAGAAGACTGCGTCACAGAAATTGTAACCAGTCGGAGGAAATCATGTGAGTAACTAGTTGTTGAAGAATGGTTGAAAAGAAGAAATGACATAGGCGATGGGTGAAGATAAGCTAGCCGAGTTAGGGAGCATAAGTGGGGAGTATTGATATTTAATACTAGAACTTACGCGCTTCGTGAGATACTCTTCATGATACTCTGTTAGAGATGGACTGTTCATGAGACACTAGAGAGAGTCTGCTAGAGATACACTGAGGTGCTGATGCACTGTCAAAGAGGCCTCGACCTCTATCATTCGAGAGAGCTTTTGAGATTTTAACTTTGTCAAGAGATCGTTATTCTCTGAAGAACATTGTTATTCAGAGGCGCCTAAATATTCTGATCTTACTGAGATTTTCGAGATCGTCATCACGAGGGCAAGAAGTGCACTCAATTTTTCATCAAGTTTCGTGAGATGGCTTAAATCCACATCCCACTTTCGATGGAGTTTACGAGCTGGCTGGGCCACCGATACCATCCAAGGACTGCGCGTGGGAGCCTCTGGTATGTAAGAAGCCACGACCGCGGAGACGAGGTGGAGTCTGCGCTACCGCGCCTTACGAAAACTACCGCTTCCCGTGACGTCTGGTGCTGAAACATCTACCTGGTGAGGTAATTACTTTGAAGGGCCCATAACGGCAACTCATTCCACTAAATATGTGCGATCAGGAGCTCATTCAGTGTTACAAGCGTGGCCAAGACTCTTGGCGTAGTAGTGTCATTGATTGCTACCATGCTTCATTTCAAGATGGACTTTTATAATGAACTATTATGACATCAAATGAACCATAAGCTCAAAAACATTTTCAAACTGACCAATTCCGTTGATGAAATTGTAAATTCAGTGATAATTTGATATGTTTAACTTCGTAGTATTTGTTGTACGCCATTTTGGGGGAGTGTTTAAGTGGGACGTAGTAAGCAGAATCACCGTATTCATGTATTTTTGTAATATTAATAAATATTATGTGAAATCTGTGTTTCCTTTGAGAAGGATTAATGTGTATTTTACGAAAAATACCGGCCGAACCCAATCCCCTCTTTGCTATTTGTAGCCAGAGGATAAACGTCCCTGAGATGAAATCTGTCGAGTGGGCTAGGTAAGTTTCCTTTAACCAAAAAGTGTATAATTTTATATTAGAATCGGCGACGAAACGTTTATCCTCTTTCAAAATAATTATGTTATAGTATGTATATTTGTAAGAGGTTAGGCGGAAGAGCGGACCAGATGACCCGAGCCTCGCCACGTAATAAAGTCATTATTATTATTTAAAAAAAGAGCGAGAAAATATTGTCAATCAAATGCAGAAGTATATACAAACCACTTTCAATGATTCCATAGCCACACTTATAAAATTTTGACAACTTAATGCGACGTTTCCGGAGAGTAAATATTTGCAAGATGACTGACTCAGTAAGGCTATCACCTTTCTTTAGTTTGATGATGTTTTATAAGTAAAGATGAGAAGATAAAGGCATAAATACGGGCTAGTGACGCTCAAAACAAAGTGAACAAAACTGAACGGGGATTCAGATTGACAATCCCGATTTACTTTTTCAACTATTCGATACGAGGTAAAATATTAGCTAATATTACAATCGAAGTAACAGTACGTTTACTTTTTGTTAACTAGTATTGGAATCTTTAAATTATTTTTTCACTTCAGATTACTTCATTATTATTGGATTACAACAATCTTCATTGTTTTAGGGCCAGGTAGTAGGAGGTCAAAACGTATTCCTATGGGGGCCTGATAACTCAGCGTTGTTCCGAGTATTAAATAGCAGATATAGATAGCATATCTTAAGTTATGAACTAGGCGGCACTAGTATTTGTACCGGTGCCAAAAATTAGAAAAGGTTAGGGAAATCAGCATTTGACCCAAATCCAGCAGTAGCTCGTTCTTAGATACAAGGAAAGAAGATAAAAGCTTTCACATTTTATACAGAAGTTTTTTAAGTCTATACCAAAACGTTATATAATGAGAGTAAATTAAGAGGATAATTTACTCTTGTTAAAATTTATATTTCTGACCTTAAAGGAATTTTTGCTAATTTTATATTTTTTGAACGCCTATATCAAAATAAAAGAAATATATACTTCTGACAAAATCTGTAAATTAAACAAATTAGTATTTTCAACTAAATTTCAAATTTTTTTAACGATAATGATAAAATTTAATGTCAAAGAAGCAGTAACAAACTGCGTATGACCACGTAGAAACAAACTAATATACTCTCCGGAAGTAGGTAAGGGACCATCCCATCAATGTCGATCCAGGACCCTAAGGTAGAGGCGGATTTAACATTTCAACATCCTCCTAACGATAAAAATCGTTCGACACGTGTTATAGTATTAACAAATACCAACAAATATTGTATTTAATAAAACATACAAAAGTCATTCCACAAGTACGTTTTATTATCAAACTATAGATTATTCGGAAAGTATTGTTGATAAATCGTAACTATTAAATAACTCTGAATTCGAGATGTTTTATTTCAATAGATGCCGCCCCGTAGGCAAAAGCCTAGCGAGTTAGTACAAAAAATCCGCCTCTACCCGAATAATTTATCCCGAATCCGCCTCTACCCCAAATAATAGTTTCTTTTCTGTACGTCAATATCAATATTCTTGTTCATTCGTATTCTAACGACTAAATAAGAATTTCTGTGACGAAATCATCGTAATTCCAAAATTAAATTATTCTGGGAAAGTTATATTTGCAACTTCCCTGTTCACCCAATGTAGCCCATTAAATATTCATTAAAATACGCTGGATGTAGGTCACCATCGAGTATTTGCGATGGACTGGCCAAAGCGGTCCAGTGAATTTCACCCACTGCAGTCAAGAAAAGATTCTTTGAAATGTGCTCTGTATATAGCTTACCTTAAAGTACATGGGATGACCAGGCCAAACGACCCGAAAACCCAAAGCAAGAACCAGAGTAAGGAAACCGAAACTGACTATGTTGACGAAAGCTGCAGCAAGGGCGATACCGAAGCGGAGGCCCAAGGCGCGAGCCGTGGCGTCAGCCGCCGCTGTCAGCAACGTATGAGCTTCACGTAAAACACGCAGCTCCCCAGCTAAGGAAGCAGTGATGATGACACTCGTAGTGGCAGCTGAGACTGAAGACATGTGGCCCAAAAGAAGATGCACCTAAATAAATAGTTTTATTATTACGTATAAGTAGATATATTGTACTCATGTAGTTCTATAAATACACGTATCGTATGCGTGTTTTCTTTTTTTATTTTCAATTGCGTATTTCACTGGAACTACTAAAGTTTAAAAATAATTTCTTTTTTTAGACAACAGGATATTATAGGATATTTTTGATTGAACAGTTCTATAATTTCAAATAAACTGTCTATAAAATCGAAATCCTTTTCTGTTATGTTCATTATAAAATATTCAAAATTTGTCAAAACTGAATCTTCACGACCCGCGTTATGGTTTCATATGTTTCTCTCATATATTGTTTTCTATACGTCTTTGCGGTCCTAAAATTTAAAAATATTTAAAAACTAATTAATTAAATCTACTAGACAAGAAACTCTGAAATTTACTGCCCGATTGCTCTTACTATATTTGGAACGTGATTCGTGTCTAATTAAAAATATTTTTGTGTTAAACGTATGGTTAAGATAATAATATACAACGGAATAAAATAACTTTGTGTTGATGTTGTTGCCATCCAACGTCAACAATCAGTCTTTCATCACTATCCTAGTCACTTGTAATTTTTTATTTTGATCACCCAAAGAACCACGGTTCTTCTGTCACGGAGAGGATATGAAGCCGCAGTGTACTCAATGTATTCCACAAAACATCACTATGTAAGTTAAAAACTATATTTACAGACAATAACGTAGTACCACATTGTGTATATTAATGTTATCGTGCTTTAATAGATTATGAGTATAAAATTAATAAAACTTGAGATATTAATGAATATTTGGTTTAATTAACTGATTTATTTTTCGTAATATTTCATAAATAGATAAGAGGATGATGTTGTTATAATCTTAAACGAACAGAGTATGTTTGAAGCTGGTTTGAGTACAGTCCATAATTAATTTCTTTCCACCAACTGTAATGTCTGGCGTAAATAGGAACTCAGCTTGAGGTAAGGTAGAGCAAACCTGCTTACATCAACTAACCTGTGGTGCGATCTCAAACCTGTATGTAGATAGCGTTGTCCTACCTGACCTCACAGCGCTGCTTTTCTATTTGCACCTTACCTCAGTGTTAATTTCTGAAATACATCGAAACACAAATTCGTTCATTCTTTTTTTCTTTTTTTCATTTTACAGAAAAAGACACTATCCGAAACACTTCTGCTCTTGTGGCTGGTTTCTTTAGGTTCCGAGAAATTCTGTAGCTGATGCTTTTTTCCTGTTGTCTGTAACACGAAATGAATACTAAAGAAAAAGAGACAGAGCAGTCAAAGTCCGTTCCAAACACAACTACGACCGAAATAGAAGATGTTCCCCCTTTGAACAACCACCTCTTGACAGCAACTTCAAGTACATCTGAAACTGTGAGTGCAACTGCTCAAGGAATCGATGACGATAAAGACATCGTTGAAACAGCAACAGAAAGTATTGAAGATATTAAAGAAGTAATAGCACCTGTGATCGTCGTTGAAAGTACGGAAAACTCTCAAGTTCTTGAGCCATCTTCTGCTCATCTTGTTTCCGCCACCGTGGCTTCGAACTCAGTCCCTGCTCCTCCTCCTCCTCCGCAACCACCTCTACTACCTCCACCTCCTCCGACCACCGACGCAGCGTGCGGTCCGGGAGACAGTTCCATCAACGTAAACTCTTCACCATCCGACCTTCAGGATCAGAATTATCCCATGAATCGTCTGTCGCGAGTGTCCCGAGTCCTCATGCCTATCCAACAGCTAGCGGAAGCTTCCACCCAGATGTATCCGGCTCTTTTCCACCCCATAGGAGCCTCGGGAGTGATCATATATAGTGACGGTAGCACCACAGATGTTTCTGGGTTGACGATACCGTATTTCGATCCCATAAGAGAACTGACAGCAGGGCTCATGTCGGTGACGGACCCCGGTGGGGAACATTTTGAGTGGAATTCGCTTCTGGAATCGGACACATCCCATACGTCACACGGTCCCGGAAACATGGGAGAGGACTATTATATCGCAACGTACGTGGATCCAGAGGAAAACTCGAGCGTGTTGTTCACGTCTATGGATCCAGTATCGGAAGTTCCTTACACGACGCTGGAAGTGCTGGATGGAGTGGAAATCGACTCGACGCGTGGCATCGTCATTTCGGCCCGACCTCTTCCGCATGTCCCACCCACAACTCCGAACGTGTTGAATCCGTATGCGTTGAATCCGGAAGTGACGCAAGAGAGAGAAGTGGCGGTCTCCGACCCGACGTCGCATCCGACAACACCTGTGACACCGGTCCAGAACGCCACCAATCAACGCGAGACTCCGCCACCTCATCCCCCCGATGACACAAAGACGGAGAAACCGCAGTCAGATGGAGGGTGCCCGTGATTGCGATTATGTTTTGATTAGCACTTTGATAAGTCACCATTTGTGTTATTTTATTATATTTGATATAAAAATGCTATTCTTCTCTTGCATTTTTTGCGTCGATCCTAAAATACAGTTATGTTAAGTCTTCACCAGAGATAGAATAACAGCCACTCAGGTATCCTATCCAAATTTGATCTTAATATTTTCCTCTTATTCGGACGTGAGTCGGATGCTAGCTGCAACTGTAATGCTAACTGCAATGTTTCATTTAAGAGAAATCATATGTCCTTACTCATAATGCGAAAAAATTAACTACATATCTTACCTTATTCAGGCATATTTTTCTCGTCTTAGGTATACGAATAAAACAAAACTTGAACTACGTTAATACAACGTTCCATTACTTGAAATAGTAGCTCACCAAAGTGTATGAGCGTCGTGCTTTTATTCGCTCCTCGCTACAATTTAGATTTAAATTATGTACTTGATAATTGTGGAGTATTAGCAACATTATCAAAGAATGATGAATTAAACGTCTTTTGTTTGTTGCTCATAGTTTTAATGTTAAAAAGCATTTTCTGCTGCATAGCAGCCATCGTCAGTAACATACTGAGTACTCAGGATTTTTTTTTTTTTTTTTTTAAAATGAACTTGCCAGAAGTTATTAAATCATGTTCTTTGTGGAGCCGCTATCTCAATAACGAGATGTTGTAAGAGCTTGATTCAAATATGTTTTATTCGTCTTTTCCTCGAGAGAAAGTATCGTAGAGTAATATAGGATTAGTGGCTAAATGTATAGTAATTTATACTAGGATTTCGGAGAATTGTATGCAAGGGAGATTGATTACAAATGTACCTCGGGCACAGCGCAACAGATAACGACAGATCGAGTATTTCCCTATCTTTGGTGAAGACTTTACATGAATCGAAAAATAACTACATTCATCTATCAAAAAACGTGGTTTGTAATGGGTGTGGTAACTGATAAATGAATGGATTTCCTTAGAGTCTTATTAGTATAGTCTTAGTAGTAGAGTCTTATGTAGTATAGTCAAGATATTTAGAATAATTTCCAAAGCACTATAGTATATTAAGTTGGTTAAATTTGAAGAAATATATGAATCCAGAACTTAGGTATTTCCATGTAGCTTTCTCCTAACCATCAATCTTTCTTAAAGATATTCATATCGCAAAATGTAACTTTTAAATATAACTATTTTCCTCGCCCAACATATTTCACTACTTCTGTTAAAGATATATCTAACATAATTAGCTGTATTCTAACTCGCACAACAATAGATAATACGTGTCAAAAAGCTTCAATAATAGTCCCCCTCTCCCTCCTCCAACACACACACTCTTGAATGAGTGAGTTAGTGAGCGAGTGAGTGAGTGAGTGAGTGAGTGAGTGAGCGAGCGTGTACCTATGCTGGGATATTCCACATTCAAATAAAACGTTGTAAATACGGTTGCAACAGATATCTCAAATGAACTTCAACCCAACTTAACGAAATTCAAATTCACAGCAAATGGTATCCGTCCCTTCTAGGAACTCAAAATTGTATCAAGACGATCACAATAAATATTTTGTCGTTATATGTGGAAACTACATGTTTTATGTATTTGTTTGTATTCTCGATTAGGCCAACTTAGGACCACGGTAACGAGTGCCAGTAAGGCTCAGTTTGTGAGTTTACTCACTAGCGAATTTGTGATGTTGTTAGCCCAGAGGGTGAACTTTTCATGCGCCACAGCTATTTAAATTGAGACAATGAAAAGCTACAAATTTTATCTTGCCCCGCCCGGGTATCGAACCCGGGTTACATGGTGACGAGCAATCACGCTGACACCGTGGCCACGTCGTGGCTGTTATATGTACGTATTTATATACTTATTTAATTAATGATTCATTGCAAAAGTTAACTTAGAACATAGTGATATTCTAGGAGGATAGTCACTCGTCCTCTGCAAGTATTACAACCGTCTCGATTTATCGTAATTGACGAGTGATTGTGGCATGATATTGTTCTAATCTCGCAACTAACGATGGTACCATCCTCTTCCAGTAACAAGTACTGTAATATGAAGAAGTGTTTCTCAACTTACAATAAGACGATTGACAATGGTATCTTCGTGGCTACCAGGTACTGCATATTCCATTTGCACCATAGAACTTTCATCGATATTCATTTCATCCCAAAGATTTAAGGCGTCGTGAGGAATGCCGTAAATGGCGCAGAGTCTTTGGTCCAAAGTGCGGAAGCGCCCTTGGAAGACTGTACTGACAGCACTCACCTGAACAAGAAAGTTATTTGTAGGTTTCGGGGGAAAGTTGTCAGTCTCTATTAGTAATCCTAGGAATAAGGTTATTTTTACCCTATAGTTCAGTGAAAAGGGGGTGGAATTAATATCACTCTTAAATATAAAGAACCTGGCTGAATGAACCCGACGTTGCCCGGGAGCATAAATTGGTCATACATATTTTGTGTTCATATTTTTTAATACTTGGGTTTTTAATTATTTCTCGTTAGTAAACATAAGTCAGAGTATTGACCACATCGTAGTGAAACCATGCGCTTCTATTGTGAGTCATATTCACCTCACCTCAAAGCTTAGAGTTTGGAAAGGTAAGATAATTGAAATTAAGACGCATTGTCACATCATCGCCAACCTCTTCTAATGTTGAACACAGTACATCTAAAGTTGGACACCCAAATTTAGTCACCATAATATCCGAGGTCGACATTACATTATATTTAATGTTTTCAGCTAAAAATTTCCAGATGGTTCTACAGACTTGCATTATTTCTATAATATTTTGAGAATGCGAAAATAGTTTAGTAGCGATGAAAAGTAATACTGCTTCTTCATACATTCCTATCGACCTGACGAAATATGTTGCCTCTAGAACAAAACTTATCTCTTTAAAATTTTCCTTAAACGCTCGATAATAAGTCGATTAAATTCATCTTACTCAGTGGTCTCGATAATACATGTGGAAGAAAAATAAACACAACGTTGATAGGATATTTACATGAAGTCAATAGAATTGAGGAGATGTGAAGCAGGTGACATTTACATATTAATGAGATGTACCAACAATATTGAAGAGAGATCCATTTTCAGAATACAGGACGAAAACAAGCATGTTTGAAACAAAAACAAGCTTATTTCTCAAACTTCACAGTAGACACAACTAAAACATTTAGTTGCAAATTTGAAAAGAACACAAATTCTTTATAGAACTTTCAATATTCTATATCGACGATTTTATCCTTGTATTAGGTAGCCTCTATATCTGTGTTTATACGCCTGGTGTAGGATTTGGGTAGACATCAACTATACTTTTCGTGAGAAAGCTTACATACGGTAAATTTAATATATATTTTTGTAAATATTAAAACCTAAAAATTGAAAAACCCCAGAATAAATGGCGGAATTTTGGTCTGACTTCTGACAAAACAAACTTCAAAACATCGGTCTATATGTGTATACTGAATAAAATGAGGTCCCCTTTTACAACAGAGGTATCTCTACACGTGAGCAATCGAAATTTCAATCCCTACAAACTCACAACGTCGATGCAGATCGTTGCCCCACGTGACCTATTGCCCCACTTAATGTTTTTGCAATTAAAAGAAAAATGACAGCTTTATTATTAAAAATAAAAAAATTGGTTGAATGTCTTTTAACAAATAAATTGCATTTTTATCGGCAATGATTTTGTAAATAAACACTGCTAAATTGTTTTAAAAAACGTTGTTCAAGTGAGCGCCACAGCGTTTAAAACAGTTTTTTTATTGGGGCTTTAGGGCGCGCCAACGTCAAGGTCCTGTGAAAGTTGTGGGTGAAACGTGACTTGCCGCTTTCTTGTTCTCACTTGCTTTATTACTGACCACACAACTTCAAAACAACTCAGCATTTAAAAAAATGCTTTATCTCCGTTATTTATGAACCTAATTCAATCACTTTTTAAAATCTGGGGTAACTTATTATTTCTCAGTAGCTCAGTAAATTCTTAACTACAAACACGACTACTTTTGGTTGTGTGATAATTTTCGTTTCTTCTATAGTTGCTATGCCAGACATTAAGCTGTTAAAATTAGACAACCGCGCAAATAATAGCGCAGTATCCATCTTAAATTGTTTACTATCGAAAAATACCATATTTTTACATTAAAAGTAGAGAAGTTATTATTAACCCATCCTTTGCAAATTGAAAGGAAATAAAATATTGGGTCTTCCAAATAATTTACACCTTGGTTCAGGAGATTACAACCTTTTTGGCCGTAATACCACTATTCTTAACTAATATCGGTACAAATAATTAAACGTATCTTAACAACTAATTAACGTAGAGCGCACATCGGAATATCATTGCTTCTATCATTATAAGGGCTCTCTTTTAAAACTCCAAAAATAAAATGTAGTTGCATTTGCTATATTTTTTGCAAGAAAACAAAACCGTGGGTTTTTGTGCAATAACTAATACTAATAATAGTAGTTTTTTTTGCAACAACAGATTTTAACTTGCAACATCTCATATTATATGTTTTATTGACTTATAACTCGCTAATTTAATTTTGTTCTCTAGAATCATTACCCGAGTCACTAGATAATAAAACAATGAAAAATCGCAAATTTTATACTTTGAAGGCCTATTGCAAAAAATTGATCCCCTTTACGACCCTTCAAAAGATGTGGAGGTTTAAGATTTTCATATTTTACACGATAAATCTACGGTCTACCTTGTTAAAATTTTTGCGACTCTTTTGACACATTGCCTGGCCTGGTTCGTAGTTGTACGAAAAAGTCAATTAAAGTGTAAGTCCTCATTTGATTTCAGTACTCTCCTGTGTGCCGTCGTCAATATTTTGACGTGTCAAATATTTAAAATAGCACAACTTCGACGTGCCCATGTTGGAGGTTCCGATAGACTCGTACAGGGTAAAATCCACAGTTATGTCTAAATTAACCACGTACTAAGATGTGTGGAAGACGTCACAATTTCAGCGTGCATAATTGGGTAATGTACAAACAAGAAGGTAAGTTTTGTTGTTGATTAAAATTTAATACTATACTTCAATAATATGAAAGAGTTCAACTCCAATAGTATTACTAAAAAATGATTAGGAAGTACAGTAATTGGACACGTAAAAGTGTGAAGGAGACCTGCAGGTGATAGATGTTTGTCAGGTTCATGTTTGCCTCTTACTCGAATGGCTAGTACTTCTGTGATCAAGTACAGTATAATCATTCTAAATAAGAAAATATCTCACGTTGGATATTATAGTGCCTCTTCATGTTGATCGTCCAGCACTCTTATGAGAAAGTATTGGTTTTGCCTCGTACATTTGGGTCACGAGCTAATCCAGAGAAGGATACGGGCTCATGGACCGTAATGTTTCTTATTATACAAAAATATTAAATTCATTCTTTATTTAAATGGTACTGGAATAGTTAGATTATTATATTAAAAAATTGTGCTATTGAATTTGTGGGAACATAAAAACAAAATTGTTTCCTCTTGACAACCGTCCTCGTAGAAGAAAAATGTAATCCAACTTTAGTACAGCATGCATCGTCAACGGCCAGGTGAAAATTGCGGCGGACCGGGACTCGAACCCGGGAACTCCAGCTCTGGCCGCAGGTGTGCTTTCCACTGCACCACCCGCCTTGATTCCCAAGTCCTCACGCAACTTCCACCCGGTCTGTTCCGGTGAGCTTGGGTCACATCCCCCTTCAGGGGATAAGTGACCACAGGCGGCTCCAATGCAGGTAGCACTTAAATCCGGTTTCCGCGTACCTACACGTCGGATACCAATTTTAACTCACAACTTCCGAGTACCTACTCGTGGAGGAGTGTTTGCATCGTCAACGGCCAGGTGAAAATTGCGACGGACCGGGACTCGAAGTTGCGTGAGGACTTGGGAGTCGAGGCGGGTGGTGCAGTGGACAGCACACCTGCGGCCAGAGCAGAAGGTCCCGGGTTCGAGTCTCGGTCCGTCGCAATTTTCACCTGGCCGTTGACGATGCAAACACTCCTCCACGAGTAGGTACTCGGAAGTTGTGAGTTAAAATTGGTATCCNAGGTGACACTGGTAACAGTGTAATTTGTACCTGGAGAAAAGTGCAGACGGTGGCAGCGACGTAGACAATACAACCGAGGATACGAAAGACGTTCTTGTTCCATTCCCAAACCATGGCACTGATTGCTTCTAAGGCGAAGATACTCGTCCAGAAACATAAGTTGACTGCGATCGTCCATCTTCTGTTGCCATCGCCACGACACTTACAATCGCCGTTTTCCCGAAGAGAAGCTGGGGATGTTGGGAGGATATGAAATGCCAGGCGAGGGCGCAAACGGTGGATGGAGAGGACTGAGGCGCACGCGAGACGCGCGTCAGCGGCGCGCAGCAGACGATCGGCACGCGTCCAATGGCGGCGGGCGAACAGAAGTTGATATATATGCGATGTCATAAGACAAGCTTGGCACACCAACGGGTTTACCACGAACACAACCTGTGGAGGAGGCTACTTGTTATCACTTTAAATAAAAAGAGAAAATGGTTTGATGGTTTCCCTCCTAGTTTCATTCAAAATATTCCATTCATTCATTATCCCACCCATGTTCAAAATTATTTCAATTTTTTCTTCGGGAGGGGGGGGGGAGAATCTCTAATATTTTCAAATATTATGCATAATAAAAATAAGAATGTATTAAAGAAATTTTGATGATGTTTAAAAGCAAAGGTTAGCAAATTTTAACTCTTCGCCTAATCATTGACCGTCTCTACGCATATTATGAAGTCGTATGAAAAAAATTAATCGTTAAAAATATCTTACGTGAACCGTGGAGCGTGCATCACAGGCGAAAGGGTGACTGGGGAAAGAATTTAGAACGTGACTCTTGACTGGTTGTCTATCAAGTGTGGGATTTGATGACACGGCCCTGAACTATCAGTTCATAAAATGGATACGGGTAAGAGAGAATGTGCAACCAGTTTATAAATACTCGTCTTACAGCATTACAACCAATTATTGAATTGCCTCAATAACAATAAGAAGCTGTCAGCGTTCATCCTACTTCATTCCTATCATCATCAATATCGGTAAATTTAAACAAATATTATCTGAACTTAGAGTCGCATGAGAAGTTGAATTGGTCTCTTCCCGGTTGTTTCTCACTTTTAGAATGTTCAAATGGAATCAGTAAACAAATAGAAATAGCAGAAATCAATATATCTCTCTATTCAATAATAAATTATCTCATTCTAATATCTTAACTGATGTATATGCGTAGTTGAAACAGGAGCAATTGGTGTCCTATATACAATGCTGATTACGTATACATCGAATTTCACGAGAACTAGTCATGTGTTTTCCTTGTCATTTCAGATGGCTTTCTTGTATCATTGTTCGTCTGTTCGAGGATATTTCATTCATATTGTAAAACGTTTTGGATAGTAAGAAAAACCAAACTTATTAAAACAAAGGAAGGACTTTTGAGTATTTTACTTCACAAATAACAAAGCTAAAGATATTTTGAAAGGAAGAAATCAACAAAAGATATGACAATTTAATATGAAAAAATAAGAAGGTAGCACAAGAGAGGAAAAAAATTGAAAGTGGAAAAAAGAAATTAAAAATTCTTGGAGTAATAAATATAATCTCTGAAATTTAGCGAAAAAAATGAGCGAAGAGGCTACCACTAGACCACTTCTTTGTATATTATATTTACTTAATAGACATAATAAACGCAAAAAGTGCAGTTGAAGCCACTCACCATGCTAGTAAGAGTCATTCTCTGGGAGAAGTCAATTGTTTGAATCATCGGATATACAAAAGCCACATCCACCAGAAAAAACAAAAAGTGCATGTGTCGATGCCAGTATCGATGTACATTTGGTCCCAAACCCAATAGCGTTATCGCCCATGCCAGAGGACCCTGAGGAGCTAAGGGGCATGGTGTATCCTTCCATCCTCCAGAGTCATTCCCTTGTCCACGGAAAGACAATGAAGACGGAGAAGGGGTACTCACAGCGGGCTGTTGTTCTTGCAGCATAATGCAGCTGCCGTCTAGAACATATAGAGGTGTCCCAGCAAGAGATTTCAAAACTTCCAGAAGAGGTGGAAAAAACTATTGACTGTTCACAATTGTAGCCCTTCTACCTTTCTAGGAATTAAGTGTAGATGGTCTGTTTAATAGTTCGACAACCTGCGGGTCCCAAACCCAATAACCTCTTAATATGATCGCAAAATTGTACAATTTCACACAGGTCAAGAACATTTATGTGTAATGGTAACAATGTGCTTCAATATTATTTTATAGTGTAGCGATACTATACAGTAGTACGAAATTTGAATAAAATATTACTTTAATATTTAATATAGAAAAAAGTATATTGAAAGTTTTTAAACAGAAAATTCCAATTTGCGAGGGAAAAAAAGATTTTTGGATTTGCGAAAATGTGTAAACGAGAGTATTTCTTTTTTAAATAGTGGAATGGAAGGTATAATATAAAACTTTTTTTCTAAATTGCTTGCATTGGTAGAACATTAATGTTGAAGCAAAGAATCTTTGTGGCCATGCTAACTTTTCACTTTTACTTGAAAACAATACAATTTCCACAGCAATAGAAAATGTACAAGTGAATGGTATGCTATTGACAATGTTTTTGATATAAAAGGGCGATTCAATGAACATCAAATGAAGGTAAAATTTAAAGTGAAGTTTCAATATGACTGATAACCATTTCTATTCGATGTCAAACCATTTTCTTTTTTAAAGAAAACCGAAAAAATATCGAATCACACACACAATTAATTTCAACCTTTTCACTGTTTACATAAAGGGGTGACATCGAGTCATTTTTCTCGATTTTCATATTGAACGTTAAAAGTGTTTTTGTTTGTTATGTTTTTTTCGTCTCACGCAAAACTTAGAGGCTCAGAGCTTCAAAATTCAAATGTGTGTTTTCCAGAGATGGTCCTTGTGGACCTCCGAACGGATTTTTCGAAATCAATTGGTTTTGTTTTTTTCATACATTAATGACTATTTATTAAGAAAAGTTGTTAAAAAATCACAATACTCACGCAAAACAGCGAGTACTCAGCTAGTATTTCATTCAATTAAGCTCGAATCTTCACCTGAAGATGTCCAAATTGGAACATTTTGTTCATTTGTTAAGTGAATAAATGAATGAATGAATGAATGAATGATTGACAGTGAATTTGATTATTACGAAAAAAATACGGTCGTTACAATTCTGGGAACAAACTACTCATTTTACCCTCCCTCCCCCCTATCTCCAGATCATGGAGACTCTCCGTGTTTTCCATCGTGTTGCACGGTAATAGTTACACAACTGTATTTAACAAATGCAATAATTTCACTAACGCGAACAAATCACTTATTTGTTTATTAAACCAATGAAATGTTGCGAGCAACTTCTTTTATTCACCCAATGTTTTTTGACAATCTATCCATGGACACTATATGCGAAGACAATCGAATGAAATCGATAATGGCGGATGATATTACCTTCCTATTAAGAGCTATACTATTACTCGAAAATGAGTCCATGATATATCATAGTAGACCATCCTATCTCGAAACACTTGGAGATATTTATCAAAATCGTGTACACCTCAATGATAATATTAAAATCCTTGCAAGGAATTGTCTGCAATTTGGTAAATTCTATTCTGCAAGACCCTTTTTGGACCATCTGCCAAAAGCCTATCGGAGTCTTCAATTCTTCCAGGTATGTTCAAAGATGAAAGCACGATTAGATTCAAGAGTATAAGTTCCACGAAACAGTTTTTACTAATGAGTTCTTACTTACCTTTATTGAAATGAAGGTTCGCGACTTTCAGTCAAATGAACTCAGTTAAATATCCTCTTCAAACATTGTAATACAAATTTATTATCGGGAAGACGCGGAGATGGTTTCTTGTCGTTCGTCGCGGCGTTTGAATAATAAAATACATCCTCGTGTCTTCAATATCATGGAGTGGGTTTGATAGAATTCTTTGCATGACATGTTTTGATGCATTAAATTTTCCGAGTTGATTTAAGTATCTGAATTCTTAATATACATTTTTCACCATTGATGTTATTAACATCACATATTAAAAAAGATTAACAATCGATGTTTTTTATTGAATTATATTTATCCAACTTGTGAAAATTTGATAGAATTCTTTGCATGACATGTTTTGATGCATTAAATTCTCTCGAGTTGATTTAAGTATCAGAATTCTTAATATACATTTTTCACCATTGATGTTATTAACATCACATATTAAAAAAGAGACTAACAATCGATATTTTTATATACAGGCTCGGTTAAAGTATGATGGGTTCTTAATTTATTTATCACGTGTAAAATAAGGTGGTGGTCTGAGATGTTCTCGGCGTCACCGATAAATCAATGCACAGCGCGCATGATTTTTTCCGATTGTTGATACAATTTTCAGTAGGAGAAATGTCAAGTCTCTCCATCCAGCAGTTAATTGTGCACAGATTTCTGAATCGGGCGACGTGCTTATATTCGTGAATATCGAGAAACTGGAGTATCTTGCAGTGATACAGTTAGTTCTTCGTAAAAGAGGGGTTGTCACCGGCCGAAATTCATTCGACTACCATTAGTATGTGAGATGAATCTTCACCTATTTCACTGTAAAGAAATGGGTGGTTGAGTTTAAACTTTGTCGTGAGAGCATCCAGATAATCCGTACGAATGACTCCCGAAAAGTGCAGCAACACCAGAAATCATTAAAAAAGTGAAGTTAATGTATTGGAATATCGTTGGAGGAAAATTTGTAAAAGTACAGAGACAATAGAGATTTCAAAGGAACCAGTCGGTCATATTTTGCACGAAGATTAGCACCTGAGAAAGCTTTGCGCGAGATGGGTACCGCGCTTTCTCATGGTGGTTCAAAAAAATAATCGCACGAAACTTTTTTTGGCGCGTTTTATGAAAAGCAATAGCGATTCATCATCACCAGGGCCCGGGTTTTGATGTCGTCATCTTCTTTTCCTTATGCAGTATGTATTGCTCTTACGCATTAAAATCCTGAACACAAATCTCTTGTTATAAAAATATTAATTTTATTGGACATTTTTTCGTTATATTTTCTGCTTTTGAAGTTTTAGGTCATTTTCTCAATTGTTACGTCATTTTTTGCCCCTCTCTTTTTTGCAAGAAACTAGATTAACGAAAGTTATTAAATTATTTAACATTTATTTTTAATCTAACGAAATATTTGTGTATTTGATCAATGGATCAACGTGTTGAGAGTCGGTTTCTTACCTGTACCATACATATTGTCGTCGCAGCAAGAAATTCTTATTTCCACTGAGCCTGTGGTAGCAAAAAAGGCCCCTCGACAATGTGCAAGTTGAAAGGCAAGCGTTTGATCTATTATTTTCATTGTCACAGATTAAGTTATGTACAGATTTTCTGAGAGGAAAGATTGGTGTTTAGTTCAGTGTTTGTAGTTTCATTCAGCTATGCCTAAAATAAAGCCATCTAAATCTTGTCATTTAAGGCGAATTGTACTGAATTTAGAGATGATGTTTTCTCTATGGTCGGTGAAGATTTATTTTGTAAGATGTGCGAAACAAAGGTATCAGTCGAATAAAAAATTCTCTGTTCGGCAACATGTGGGTCGCGATAAGCATGTACGGGCAGTGGAACTCGCAAGTAAGAAGAAATCCACGCAACTTTTACTGCAACAAAGTGTATCCATGAAGGAGATTAAATCGTCAGATTTTTACAGAGACTTTTGTGAAGCTTTAGTTTCTGCAAACATCCCATTTTGGACATTGATCAATGCTAAATTGAAGAGTTTTTTTGGAACTACATTTCGGAATGTCCTATCCCAAACGAATCAACTCTTCGGAAGAACTACCGGTCACCATGTTACGACAATACCATTAACAAGATACGGGGAAAAGTTCATGGAAAGAAGATATTCGTATCCATTGACGAAACGAGTGATGTAAAATAGTTACGTGGCTAACATGATCATTGGTATATTGGAGATCGAAGGACCATGTGAAGTGATTCTGCTTACAAGTAAGGTATTAGAAACTGTTAAGCACTCCGCAATTTGTAGATTCTTTGAAAAATGTATTTTTTTGTTGTGGCCTGAGGGTACCAGAAATGATGTCTTGCTATTTGTCTCTGATGCAGTGCCATACATTGTGAAAGCAGGAGAGTCAATACAAACTTTTTACCCGAAAATTGTGCACATTACTTGCTTAGCACACGCTATGCATAGGGTGGCAGAGGAAGTTATAGGACATTTTTCTCAAGTGGATTTGCCTAGTGTCAAAGACGAAGAAAATTTTTGTCAAGGCTCCCTCTCGTAATCTGCTCTTCAAGTCCATGGCTCCCGGTATTCCACTCCCACCAAAACCTGTCATCACCCGATTGGGCACCTGGATAGATTCAGCAATATATTATAGCGATCATTTCTAGATGGTGAAGCGTGTTATCGATAGACTAAATCCTGACGATGCTACTGCAACTGATACGGCTAAACACTATTTTCAAACAGCAAAATTAAAGGACAGCTAGTCTTCATAAAGGCAAATTTCAGTTGCTTAACACGCGTGTACTGGAGAAAGTTGCAAGCCTGGAAAGTTCTCTAACTTTAATTAACAAAATTGCATCCGATTTGAAAAGTGTAGGGGGAGAAGTTGGAAGAAGGATACCTAAGAAAGTGGAAAATGTTGTTGATAAAAACTCTGGATACAAAACTTTGTGTCGCATTTCTCAAGTGCTAACTGCTGAAACATTTGATACTTCCTGCACTGAAGAAGATCGCACTGCCGCTGATTTAGCGTATTTCAAGTATGTTCCAGTTATATCAGCGGATGTGGAAAGGAGTTTCTCACAGTAGAAAAATGTGCTTTCCGACAACAGGCGTTCCCTAACTTTCGAGAACCCGCGCTTGCTGCTGGTTATCTACTGCAATAATTCTGAATAAGGTAGATTTTTTTATGCGTTCATCTTCCTAGGCCATACAAATTTGCGAGTTTAAATTAATATTAATTTTTAATTTCAGTTCTTACGTGACAGAAGTAAATACTCTGCTGTTCTCGCATACTCTGAAATAAAGACAAAAAAATTAGTTATTTTTTAAGATCATTTTACCGATTTTTTAGATCATTTTACTGATTTTTATGTCATTAAAATCCGGGCCCTGATCATTACACACCAGAATCGAAAAAAAACCTAGTAGATAGAAACCTATTCTTCTCTCCGAAGTAGACGAAGACTGTACCGGCAGTGAGAAAGATAACATGGAATCTGTGTTTTTGGATGCTAAAGGAATTATACCCATCGATTTTTTTGAAAAGGTTAAAACAATGTCTGCGGGATCTTATAACAAAAGTAGATATAAAAATTCGAGGAGAAGGACCCGGTTTGTAAAAGAAAAAAGTCACTTTTCATCAGGTCAATACAGTTGCCTACAAAAGTATTTGGTAATGAGGAAAATTGAGGGATATACGTCATGTAGTGCAAGAACAACAATACTGTTCCCTCGATTTGTCTCCGGACTTCTAACTCTTCAAAACCCACAAAATCTTCCTCATTGGTCAGAGCTTTTCGTCTAATCGAGAAGCGATTGCAGCTGTAGAGACACTGGAAGTAAAGGTATGTATGCTACTTTGTAACCATTTTAGAAGTCAATCTTTTATTACAACGTGGTAGCATATACTTATTAGTTATAGGATAGATACGCAATTTAATTTAAACCATGCTTAAAATTATTTCCAAACGGCATTTGAATCGGAAGATACAGGTTGATTAATTGTGTGATTGCATTTATTTTTTTCAGGTATCCTTTTTCACAGGCAGGAGGAAGCAATGTCAATGAAATGTGTTAACAGGCATTGAATGCAGCTTTAACAGAGGAAGTTGCTTCTGTGTTCACGTAGTTTGGTGCTAGTCTAGATGATCCATGACTCTGGCCAAACTTATATGTAGTAAGTACTTTAAATTACCTTAAGTAATTTCTAAACTGGTTAATGCTTATATGCAATTATCTTGGATGAGGTTTCATTGTGTTAATTGAATTGATGTATCGATGAAAAGCTTAGTCTACTTTTCAACTTTAACTTTGTGGTATTTGCTCCAGGTCTTAATTCTTTTTAGCAGGTTGTGGATGTTTGAGAATCGAAAATGTTGAAATTTTTTGCTTTAAGTCCTATTAAACTCTTGTGTGAAAAATATACTATTATATCAAGTAAATTCTTTTTTTAATAACTCGCTTAAGTTCTTTTCCTTCAACTCATTAAAGACAATTTAGTTACACTTGCTATTAGTTGATAATATTCTATCTTATATCTGTTTCTGCTGAGACAACTCAGTCTCGAGTCGAAAGAATACCTTCTGGATATCTTTAATCTTTCTTCGTCCGAGGGAGTATTCCCTAATTCCTGGAAGGAAGCAACGCTTATCCCTTTACTAAAACCAGGTAAGGACCAAACGAACATTAGGTGTTATCGAAGCATTGCCTTGACGAGTTGTGTGGGTAAAACTCTGGAGAGAATTGTCAACCGACGTCTCGTCTGGTATCTTGAACGGCATGACTTGCTGAGTCGATCTCAGTGTGGTTTCAGGAAGTTGCATTCCACCCTGGACAACTTACTTCTCCTGGAATCAGCAATTCAAGATGCTTTCGTCCGAAGACAACATCTCATCGGAATATTCTTCTCCACAACAACTTCTCGAGAAGGCTTACGATACTACTTGGCGTCATGGCATTTTACAACAACTCTATGCCTGGGGATTTAGAGGACGTCTTCCTCTGATGCTCATGTCCTTTTTGGATCAACGTTCCTTCCGCTATAGAATTGGAAGAGACACCTCGGATCTCCTTCTCCAAGAGAACGGTGTTCCTCAGGGCTCAGTCTTGAGTGTGACCTTATTTGCAGTGGCCATAAACAGCATAACGTCTGCTGTAAAGAATCCTGTTTTACACTCTCTTTTTGTCGATGACTTTGCTATCTTTTGTTCATCACAGAGTGTCACAGGTGCGGAGCGACAAATCCAACTCGTCCTGAATTGATTATACCACTGGTCGAAAACGACAGGTTTTCGTTTCTCTGCTGAGAAAACACGCTGTGTTCTTTTCAGTAGGAGACCAAGCCTTGTGGGCGAACCTTCTATCATTCTGTAAAATTCTAAAATTCTATCATTCTGTAAAATTCTTAGGTCAAATCTTTGATCAGAGACTGGATTGGATTGAACATCTGACAGACCTAAGAGCTAGAACAATAAATTCTGAATCTATTGAAGTGCCTTAGTAGCAGGGAATGGAGCGCTGATCGCTCGTCCTTGCCCCAGTTTTATCCAGCATTAATAAGATCTCGGCTCGATTATGGTTCTATATTGCTCTGCTCGTGCAAGCTATTTAAAGAAGTTGGATAGAGTCACCATGCAGGTATCCGACTAGTTACGACAGTCTACCGTACTAGCCCCATTCCGAGATTGTATACCGAATGGCGAACCATCTCTTTACCTCCGGTGGCAACTCCTCATGCTACGACACTTTTGCCACGTGCTAACTTTACCCGACAATCTGATACACAATTCTGTATTTCATCCTTTCTCTTCTTCCATTCGTTTCTACAACAACAGACTGAGGGCAACCAAACGTTTTGGATATCTCTCCATATAAATTTTGGAATCCTTGATTATACGCACATCTAATGTCTTAATTCAAGGGTTCAGTATTACTCCTCCTTGGGCTTTGCACAACCTGAAGATTAATTTCGATCTTCTGCATTATGACAAGAAAAACACTCCAGCTGCGATGTTGCGGGTATACTTTCATCTAATCCTCGACAAACACCGGGTCCATATCCCTGTGTTTACAGACGTGTCGAAGCAGGCTAATGGTGTCGGCTGCTCCGTGGTATTTCTCCGTAAGACTTGTGGCTACCGTCTAGGTGACTTATGCAGCGTTTACACCGCTGAGTGTTACGCCATATTGAGAGCATTGCGATCAACAAAGTGCTCCCGCGGATCACATTACCTGATTTTTTCTGATTCGCTTAGTGCCCTTCAAGCAATCCAGAATATGTATCCAGCTGATAAGTTGATCCAGAACATCCAGGAAGTGCTTCTCTCACTGCAAAGTGATGGAAAGAACATAATGATTTGCTGGGTTCCCGGAGACGTGGGAATCAGAGGAAATGAGGAAGCAGACGTTTCCGCAAAGTCGGCATGCCTTAAGACTCGCGTGGATTTCTCCACGATTCCAAAACGAGATCTCCTAAATTCCGTCAAGTTGAGGATTCTGAGTGAATGGAGCAATGAGTGGTTAGCTGTTGAAAGGAATAAGCTCCGACTTATCAAATAATCTGTTAAGTCATGGAGCAGTTCCTGTAGGCAAGCCCGGCGCGACGAGGTCTTGCTGACGCGCCTGCGCATAGGACATCGTCCTCTCACTCATAGGTATCTCTTACTACTTGATGATGAACCCGTTTGTGAGGAGTGTAGTTGTTCTCTGACAGTGCGTCACCTACTAACTGATTGCAGAAGATACTCAAATATACGGAGACAAATTGGTCTGGCTGCAGATTTACCAACAATGCTCGGAAATGAAACGGTTAATGTTAATAAACTATTGAATTTTATGAGTAGATCGGGGCTCCTCCCACAAGTTCTCGGGAGGGTTTAAAATTTGCATTCCCTTTTCATCTTTACTGTCTTCTTTGTTTTCATCGTTCGTTTCTGTAATTCGAAAATATAATATTTAAAAATTGTTTTCCTTTTTTGTTGAATAATGTATTGGTATTGTTTTCTTTTCTTTCATCTTTCTATTTGGATATTTGTTGATTTCAAGAGGGTTTTTTAGTGGGTATGGTCGAGATATTCGGCGAGTCCCACACACGGGGAAGAGTCACTACGGCTCTTCTCTATGGTGCGAAACTGCATTTTTCCCTACTTGCATGGGCTCTAATGACCTCGATGTTGACGAGCCCTAAAGCCCCAAACATACAACAACAAAAATATCTGTTTCAGTTTTTTGTAGAATCTATGAGGATTAATGAATCAATGAAAATGGATTCTGACAAGGAAATTGGACAAACTTCAGCAAACTGGTTGAAACATTCTCCGAAAAAGGAGAAGTTTTTTAAAGTTCTTAAACAATTTTCATCACTCCACTTTGCAAATGTAACATTTTTGTTGCTTGAGTGCTGCGTTGTTGTGGCACCTAGAATTGTTTGAGGTTTACTTGCATTTATTACACATTACGTTATTATTAGAGCGCTTTTTATTTGAATAAGCTGTAATATTTTAGCCAGTTATTGTTAAATTATATATTTCTATGCAAATGGGAAAAAGACTACCTGAACTTCTGAAACATGTTTCTCAACATTTTTTTCTTTTACAGGGTCCAGCAGAGCGAAACTTGTTGTCGTACTTGTTGGCTAGCCTGCTCCTGGCGTTAGCTGCGGTTGTGAATGAGCTCTCTCTGTTTTTCAGTTTAATCTTTCTAATTATTTTATTTTTTCTAGTTTTTTGTGATTCAGTAGTTGTATTTAGATTCTAACTTTCATTGTAGTGTAAAATTCTTTGTTCTGTGTGAGTGTTAAGTGGAAAAACACTAAAAACATTTCCTGAAGTTTTCAAACCCAACGGACCATATATAAATTCATATTGTTTTCAAGTGCTTCATTCAAAGGTGTGATAAAGTTTACGTAAGTACAAACGGAATAATAAATTTAACTTCTTGGTGCATTAAAATTAATTATTTTGCTGTATTTAGATTGTCTGGTGCATATACTATTACATCATTATTAACTTAAAAATAACGTACTCTATTGTTGCACTGCTCAAGTTTCGTCGTCGTAAATAGAATTATTTCAATATTTTACCATTTGTTTCGTGATCTTTTTGTAGTTATTCATTACAATCTAACATAATATTGCCTTAGTTATTGTCGAATTAATTTATCTGCAGTTGTCATCCTAAATGATTTCTGTCATTTTAGTTGTCGGTTTGTTTATTTACTTATTTAAACCCTGCCTCATTGTTGCACCCAAGTTTTCGTCGTCATAAGTTCATAGAATTATTACATCATTTTACAATTCGATTTTCTTGATTCTTTCATATTCATTTACATTTTAACACAATATACGTTAGTTATTGTCGAATTAATTAATCTCCAGTGGTCGCCCTAAATAATTATTTCAATCATTTTTGTCGTCGGTTTGTTTGTATATTTAATTTATTTATTATCTCATTTGTAACTTCCGTAGTAATAAATATATTATTATACTAGCATCCTTCATTCAGTGTTAGTTGTCAGTTTTCGTGTATTCTCATTTGCTTTTGTCGTGAAGTTGCTAACTTTCTCACAACAATGGACACTATCGCATTCCTCAACTCATTCAAAGCTGATCTTCAGAAGGCGTACAATAACTTGGTACATTATATTGATACACGAATCAGTGCGCTGGAAGAGATCAATAAGAAAACGATCGGCGGTTGGACTACAGTTAGGAATTCTCGCCGTCCTTTCAACTGCTACCACCCGGTTAGACCAACGACTCATTCACCACCCCAACACTTCACTCAGAATAGGTTTAGTGTGTTAGATGACATGTCCCTGTTTCATCCCTTACCTACTCGTTTCATCCCCTCCCGTCCAGTACCCAGACCTGTTCGCACACCACGCACTGGTAAGCACAGCCGCCCAAAACCACGTAAAGTAGTGCTATCCAGAGATGATACCAACACTTCCACGCAGAAATCAAACGTGCTCATACTAGCTGATTCGCACGGTCGTCAGATGTCCTCCGTATTGCGTGGATTTCTTCCTAGCCAGTTCTCAGTCTCCGGTTTCTTTAAGCCAAACGCTCGTTTGGCTGAAGTTATTCGAGAACTGGACACTTACACTAAAAAACTCACTGAGCGGGACACAGTAATCATCATAGGTGGGCAGAACGATATCAACTTGGGTGGACATTTTAACGCGTCTGAACATCTACAGAAACTAAAAATGGCCTCCCTGCACACAAACATAGTGCTCTCTAGCCTGCCTCCACGCTTCAACGTTCCACAAATAAACCACGAAATTAACCTGGCAAACATCTCCCTAAAACATCACCTGGCAGACACAAAAATCACATTTTTTGATTTGCAACCACACCTGACTGCCAAGGACTTTACCCAGCACGGTTTACACCTGAGACCGTCTGGGAAACAGCACTTCGGTTCTCTCCTAGCTTCACACCTGACCTCACATCATCCACCTGCTCCATTACCTCCTGCACGTACCTCATCTCCTCCTCCACCTCCCTCTACTTCTACCTCATCTCCTCCACCTCCCTCTGCTCC
>NNCF01128025.1:26889-38224 GCA_002313205.1 Laupala kohalensis
GGAATTATATAGAAAGATTCCCGAATGATATGGTCCTTTTTTGGCAAAGAGTGGTTGACACTCGAGGCCGATGAATATTATTCCTATTGCGAGTATTGTGTTCGTGAACGAGACTGTTTCGCATGAAGCAATGGTGGCACTTCAGTAATTCGGTCTTAACAAACAAGACCGTTTCATAAATATAAATGCAGGGAAGTGTTAAGATATTTGATTCCTTGAATAAAAGTTTACAAGAGTTTCGGGTGTGAGATTTACAAATTATCCGAACTATCCTCTTCTGAATTCTGAAAGTTTGAATACTCTGACCGGAATTACCCCAGAAGGTAATGCCGTAACGTAAATGGGAGTAAACGTTTGCAAAATATACGCAACGGGAAATACGTGGACTAACTGCGTTAACTAAGATTCGGAATGCGTAACACAAATTGCTTAATTGGGAATTAAGATTGTCAATGTGACAATTCCATTTGAGGTTGTCTTGAATATGGGGACCTAAGAATTTTGTATTCGTAACAGTTTTTAATTGTGTTCCGTTTAAATAAAGAGAAACCTGGAGTAAAGATTTTGTGATACTCTTGTGAAATGACATAGACACTGTTTTGTCAGTGTTTACAATGAGACGATTTGCATGGACACAAGTCGAAAGGTTAGACAAAACATTTTTAACATTGTCGTGCTTACACAGTAAATTAGTGTCATCAGCTAAAAGAATCATTTTGCAATCTGATGTGGTTGATATGTCGTTCACATACAATAAAAGGAGTATAGGGCCAAGAATTGATCCTTGGGGTACTCCGCAAGTAAGTGGCTTTGTTTCTGAAAGACAACGCTGAAGTATTTTATTTTTAGTANGGAAAGGAGAATTTCGTGATCGATGATATCGAATGCTTTGGATAAGTCAAGAAAAACACCCTGAGGATTTTCTCCACGGTCTAGAGATGTGGTAACATCGTTTAAGAAAGAAAATATGGCGCTTGTAGTGGAAAAGGATTTCCTAAAACCGTGTTGATCGTCTGAGAGAATGTTATTTTTTTGATAAAAAATCTAGAAGACGTTTATAGAACAATTTTTTGAGGATTTTTGAGAAAGTGGGTAGTAGAGATATTGGTCGGTAATTTCCAATATTAAGTTTGTTACCTTTCTTGTGTAAAGGTTTCACTTTAGTTCTCTTAAATATTTTAGGAAACACCCCTTCCGATAAAGAACTATTAAAAATATTTACGAGTGGATTTAATATAGCGTTGGACGATAATTTAACAATAAACTCAGGAATATCATCTGTGCCTGTTGAAAATTTGTTTTTTAAGGGGCTGATGATTTCCATGACTTCACTTGCGTTAGTTTCGTAAGTGAACATAGAATTGGGTACGTGGGTGGATATAATTGTAGGACATTGATTTGGATATACTGTGTTCGTTATTTTACCAACTTCTGAGAAGTAAGAATTAAACAAATTTGCGATGTCCTGAGGATTTGTTACGATTTTGCCATCGTTTAGTAAAGAAACATTTTCTTCGCGGTTTTCAGAATTTGACGTGTAATTTTTTCAGAAGTTGACGTGTAGCGGAAGCGGATAATTGAAGTAACAGTCCGTTGAACGATTGCGGAAAGGAAGTGAATTGCGCCAGGAAGCTGCATCGATTTCCTTTCGTAGGTTTTTCTGTTGATTCTTGGTTCCATTGTCTACATTTCAATTGAAAATTTCTCGTTGTTTAGAAAGAGGGTATTTTGAAGGAAAACAAAAAACAAAAACAAAGGAAGAAAGAAAAATGAAACATTTGAGGATAGTATATACTCGTAGACGAAAATTCTAGAGAAATTCAATGTCTAGGGAAGACAGACACTGACTTCAGTGGAAATAATTTGGTCCAATTCCAGAGACGATTGAAAGAGAAACTAAGTTTTTAATTGCATCGAATACAATTAGAGCGCGGTACATATTTTTAGACTTCTTTTCCCTGTGCATTGTGTTTGCGAAATAAAGGAATTTTCTGTACGTAGATTGCAAAGGAAGATATTAAAAAATCTAAACAAAAGAATTCATGAAGAAGGATATTCTGTGCGTGTACAAAATTCAGAGAAAATTTTTGAAACTTGTTTTGAAAAATTTCGAAAAACATGATTACTTAAATGAGAAGTTTCTAATATATTCAAGTAATCATTCCAGAAATAAATTATATTCATACCTTTGGTAAAACTGATTTCAATTGAAAAAAAAACAAGACGTAAATAAAATTGCTCATTTCGTATCAATATGAACACGAAAAGGTGGATAATTTGTTAAACAGTTTTGCCATCGGAAATCATGTTATATCAAATAGTTATCGAATTGTTTTTATCAGAAAACGTTATCTATATTAGTTATGTAGGACCTGGTGAGATATAATAAATTAATTTTTAAAGGTATGTTTCAGTATTCCTTTATATTTTTGGCAGAAGCAACAATAACTTTCTAATATTTCTCTGTGCATTTTACCGAAAATTCGACTATACAAATTACAATTTACATATCAGCTAAAAAAATTATAAAACCGTAAATACAATTTGCGTTCTCATGACTTCATTTCATATTGTGACGTACTTTAGTGCAATAAAGAAACTATCAACTGAATTCAACCTAC
Organism: Laupala kohalensis; assembly: GCA_002313205.1. Taxonomy (NCBI): domain Eukaryota; kingdom Metazoa; phylum Arthropoda; class Insecta; order Orthoptera; family Trigonidiidae; genus Laupala; species Laupala kohalensis. The sequence goes on from NNCF01128025.1 coordinate 29,511, forward strand.
GTTGTGTAACGAGTATTAATCGATGATCTCAACAAATATTGATGAGTGCATTGACTAACGAATAATTAGCGATCGATAAAGAAGTCAATATCTGTTTAGAAAGCAAAGAAAGGTATTTAATCAATGAAACATTATCCATATTGACAACTGCTGGATCAATATTTCACCAAATGGTTCTATCTGACATGTATCTTAGACGCATCGAGTTAACACCAAGTGTACAGCGCTGTAAGCTGGTGCGGCAAAAGTACTTTTATGAGCGATACGATGTTGCCTGCCACCCGACGTAAATTTCGTACGTGAAACTCCAAATATCAGTAAAACCCGGTAAATACGTTTTTCAGAGTACCGAGCTTCAGAAACGTTATAAGCGGGATAACGTTATAAGCAGTCACATCAATTAAATTATTTATTTGATTTCCTAAATATATAATTATTAATAGTAATGTATATTATTATACACTAATAATAGTAACAAAAATCAATAACGTTATTGTTCATAATTATATTTACAGTCGATGTCTCAATTTCTGCATGGTTATTAATTTTATTTTGCGGCGTTGTTGGTGGAATATTCAGCGACTGGGCAACACTTTTGTGTGTTTCTGTAGAACCATGACTATCGCATACTTTAATGATTTTTAACTTCTCTGTTAGAGAAAACGCAGGTAAAACAGGCCGTTGTTAAGAGATTCTCATTCTCAATTCAATTAGGCGTAACCAAAGCGTTCAAAAACATTAGTACATTGAAAGGTAACGTTTTATACGGGATATACGATTATTCGGAGTCGTATATAATATGTTTATCAGGGGTAGGTTACAATTGAACTGAATTGTTTAAACAGAAAATCATATTAAATGGGAACATTTTAATAGTGGATTTTCACATATATTTGTCAACACTTAGTTATAACAAAGAGTTCAACAGAAACGTAAAATCAAAAACACTCGTGCAAAGCCGGTCGGGTCACTACTTTCGGATTCTTCAATATAGAGCCCTAACTTCTAATCGCTGTAGAGGGCACAGCAAAATTCGTAGAGAAAAACAATTGATAACATTGGATTTGACATGTGCTTCTGGATATAAACAAGTGAAAAAATTGGTTCTAAGAATCAATATAAATAAAAATGTAAATTTCGCTTCTTCAAAATCTTAAATCTCCGAAAGTTCTTCATCGATTGCTTTGAAATGTTGACACAACGTTGCATTCAAATGCGTGTTTTTATATGTCTATTATATTGATGTGACAGGTAAAAACATGCTTTCTTTGAAAACATATAAAAGCGAAATACAACTCACTCCCTGACTAATCACAAAATATCAGAAACTACAAATCCTACAAAATTGAAATTTGGCAGATAGGTTCCTTTTAGGGTGTAGACATCCGCTAAGAAAGGATTTCACGAAAATCCACCCCTAACAGGGTGAAATGAAGGTTGGAATGCTTTATGTATGTATACCACCATAACTCTAGTGAGATGTGTATAANCTAGTGTGCCCGGAGCAATTTCAACCAAACTTGAAACACAGGTGACTGACTGTATGAAAACACGGACTGCTGGGGTGAGACACCCCTTGCACCCCTAGGGAGGGAGGAATGGAGGGAAGTGGGTTTATAGATAAAAACTGAAAACTAATTTTGAAATATAAATTTTGAAACAATATGAAAATTGCGTGGGATCCATAGTATTAGTTGATGATATTTTTAAACTACCTATGCCGTTAACTTTAAATTGAGAGCACATATGGGCGAGACGTAAAAATAACGTAAAAAGATCGATATTAGGGTCGAGCCCATGGTCTTTGCGTATTCTGAGATGAATAATCGTATTTCCAATGGCATGTTTCTACATTAAGTCCAATATGCAGGACACCTCTAAAGAAGAGGGTTTGGAAGAGCGTGACACGAAAAAATATGGACAATGTCAGGTAAGAGAGGATTTTACGAAACTCGACCCATATGGGGTGAAATGGGAAATTGGTGTTTTCTAAAAACTTTTTCTCAATTACATAAGTGAAAATGAGAGATTGGTACACTCCAATACTATCGAACCTCCACCATCATTGGATAACATTTTCACTGTATATCAACGTGAGAAATAATAAAGTTTCAGACTTGTTACAAAATTCATGCAAGCAAAGGCAGGGGTACTCAACTTGTATACTAGTATATGAAGTAGTAGATAATTAATAATAAACAATCAAAATTGTAATGGTTTTCCCAGAAACCTGAAACAGAAATATGAATACCTCCGCTCCCCTCCTTCCCACTGAGACACACACACGTCCAATAGTATTGTCAAGTTGATGTCTAAGACTGTACTGGATACGGGGGATACCTGGTAGTCAAAAGTCACAAATCAGAAATGAAACATGGTAGAATGATCAATGACAGTGTAGAATTATTATTAGAAACATGATAAGAGATTGCTTGATGGTGAACCTTAAGAAACACTGGAAATTTTTGACATACATGACTGAAACATAGTTCAGAAATTTTTGATGACAATTTTTTCATTGTTTTAAGGAAACAATTTTTGAACCTAACCTAGTGATAGAAACTTATATTAAAAATCAAGTAATCCAGTTCTAAGCCCATCACTGGTTTTCTTCAACTGGTAATGACATGATTTCAAGATTACTGCTTCAAATAATGATTGCTAAAAGGAGGTAGCAGTTTTTTGTGTAAATAATTTCAGAGGGAAAGATCTAGATTTGTGAAAACCTGTTCTCAGTTTTAAAAGATCCTTATCTTTGGCCTTTGACTAAACTGTTGATTTTGATTAAATTTTTACTTTTTCCTACTAAGCATTTTCCTTTTTCCTTACTGAAGATAGTAGATTTTGTAAAACGTCTTGAGCTTCTAAGACCATTTTCGTGTCTTCCTTTAAACCTAAAAATATCTTTGCACACTAGGTCATAATTCTCAAAATGCATCAAAATATTCATTACCTTATTGCGGCTTTAAGAAAGTTGTTCTTTTTCTTTAGATACATACGATGCTTTTATTTCGCCACAAAAACAGCAACATCTATTGGAAAGAATCCAAAGCCAACGAATGATGTGGAATTCTTATTTATGACTTGGAGTTGGTTGATGGGAGTTTTTGTATTTGCTTTACTGATTGGACAGGTTAGTCAAATTCCATATGAACCATAGCACAACTAAGAATTTGTGTTCTATTAAATCTTGACCTTACTTATATTCTATAATAAAATATAGTGATTCTATAATGATTCATTACAATTTTTAAATATATTTGCTGTTTCAAATTTTTAAATTCATGTTGTAATTGCCTCATTACTTATTTTGTATTTTTAGGTAAGAGATATTATTGTTACGGCTACTCGACCTCAATCTGAATACCGCCGTCTCTTGGACGCCACTCTTAAATACATGAGGAGGTTTAACTTGCCTCAAAAATTACAAGAAAGAGTAAAAATGTGGTTTGTTTTCACATGGGAGCAACAACACACTTTAGGTAAAAGCAAGCAAACTGTGTTGATCAAGATATTTTTCCAATTAGATTTATGGTCCTTTTTCAGCAATACTCAGAAGAACATTCATAAATTAGAAAACGTCTTATCACTGTTCATATTAATTATATCTTTTCATTCATTAGTATCTTATATACATACATTTACTTATATCTTACATTTGAAGTCAAGCATCTTCATTGCTTTTCACTTTTTAAGCCCTTCAGACCTGTTTTTATTTTTCACAGCAAAAAAGTAAATTTTACATGTGGAACATGTTATTTAAAAACATGTTTCTCAAGTGTGGAAACCAACTCAAGGAAGTTGTACAACCATTCATTGGAATTATAGCATTTAAGATTTTTTTACTAATCATCTCAAGCATCCCAGGAATAAAACACTAAAATTCAAAATGGAGGCAAATCTTGTTGACAAGCATTTGTGGATTTGATTATAGAGCTATAAACATCCTGTATGTGCATTAAGGGCTCCTTTTTTAATTCAAATTTGTATAGAATCTCAGAATATATAAAAAGATCTATAGCATTGTTGCAAATTATTTAATGATACACAATTTTATTTATTTTTTGCAATTTTTTAATGCTATTAAAAAAAAAATCAAATGTGTTTTGGTGACAGGAAAAAATTGTAATTGAAGAGATAAAATTTTTATATTGGCCCCCAGTAGAGAAAAATCCTAGGTATCCAAAAATAGCAAATATAGCTCTACATGTTTTGAAGTGGTTAAATTCACAAAAGATACTAATTTTAATAATACTTTTAACCAAAAAACTGTTCTATATTATAAATTGTATAATTTCTTTCTCAGATGAGAGTCGAATTTTAAATTCATTACCACCAAAACTGAAGACTGATGTAGCTATAAATGTGCATATTCAAACACTGAGTAAAGTACAACTCTTCCACGACTGTGATGAGGCTCTGTTGAGGGACCTGGTATTAAAACTACGTCCGATAATTTATCTACCAGGAGATGTTATCTGCCACAAGGTAAAGTTGATCGTAAGAAATTTCTCCACAAATTTAAATTAAAGTTTGTATCATCTTTATAAATTTGTTATATATTTTTTACTACTTTATCTAATAAATTATATTCTGGTAAATAAGAAATGTAATAAAATTAAGAAATATTTTCATAAAATAATTCGTCCTAAATGATTTTGTTTTTAGGGAGAAGTAGGTAAGGAAATGTATATAGTGAAAGTAGGTCAAGTGCAAGTTATGGGAGGAAAAGATGACACTGAAGTTCTGGCTACCTTAACAGAAGGTTCAGTCTTTGGAGAGATCAGTCTCTTGGCTTTATCTGGAGGTAACAGAAGGACGGCAACTGTAAGGTACTTCACATAATATGACAAGAGAAAAGAATGTTAGCTAGTCACCATTGGGATAACTTTATTTAAGCAAATATTTTCTTCTAGATCTCGGGGCTTTTCAAATCTTTTTGTTTTGAGTAAAAACGATTTAAATGAAGCAATTGTACATTATCCCGAAGCTCAAGAAATACTTAAGAAGAAGGCAAAGTATGTGCTCTAAACAACTGTTTTTAATAACATTAATTCACATAATTTTCATAAATGGTTCCAGGAATACCCCTTTTTTATTAAGTTAATATCAGTTATCCTTGGAAATTTTTTTAGTTTATATAGACGTGTTTTGCTTGTATGAGAGTTAATTTAAATTATTTCATTCTCAATATGTGAGTGACACTTTGCTACCATTTAAGTGCAATAATTTCATTTCTCACAGTGCAATTATGAGAGAAAATGCTGCTCGGGAAAAACTGAGTAAAGAACAAGAAAAGGCATCAAGTATCATTATCAATAATAAGGGCCTTTCACCTGAGACACCAAGATTAGTGCATACTGTAATTCAGGTAAATTATATTGCGTATTCTTACTTTGGTGATAGTCAGTAAATTTGCACAACACTGAATGATTATTTTGTAGGTGATGAGTCATTTAGACTTTTCAACCAAAACACTGGCTCAGAGTAACAACAAAGGAGATGATGATTTCCCAAAATACAAGGAGATTACTTATACCAACAATGAAGATTCTGAAGATAATAAATTTGAATGCAGGGTCACAGTTCACAGGGAAATGAGCCAATAGAAAATTAGATGAAGAAGATGTAGTCCTTCAACAGCTTTATAGTTGATAATAATATAAATATTTTTGTGAGGCATAATAAAGTTAAACAAGGTAGCATTTATATGAGATTTTTATTTTTTTGTTCTCCTAAAATCGACACAACATTTGATACAAATATATACAAAATCTATCAGCAAGTATAATTTCCTGAAGTTTTTCAAGAATAAAATGTGTTCATAAAAAAATCTATTAATTCAAGCGTTTATCAGAGTGATAATTAATTTATCTTTGCCATTAGAACAAGCAAATAATAAATTAGTTATGGAATATTTAATAAAGAATAAACTGCACATATATTACTATTCAACAAAAGTAATATGAGTTTTTTTCTCATGAAGCAGAAGAAGAAGAAAATCTTTGAATTAATTATTTCTGTGCTAAGACAAGAAATAAAAGAACTGTCAACTGAATTGAAAATTGGAAAAAAGTTACGAGAATTCTTGGAGAGTAGCTCTTTCTGGAATATTTTTGGTTCTCATCTCGTTATATGCAGGAATATCTTCAGCTCGTACAGTATATCTCAATGGTATTCCATTAATCATGGTCTCCACATCAGCTGTTCCATGTAGATTCAATGATGGTCCATTTCCAATAGGTTCATTGTCTTCCCTGAAAAATTTATGCACATTAGACAATGAGCTCTCCTACTATTTTTTTGACCATATTATACTACTTAATGAGCTTAAGTTGCAATAAAAATAAAGCATGTCATATTATTTTAAAATTAGCAGAAGTGGGAGATTTGGAATTCTATTGATCTTGCGTTCATTAATTTATCTTCTTTACTTGAGTAGAAAAAGATATTTAAATTTTTTTAAATTAGTTACAATATTAGATGCTGATTGAGATTAGTAAATAATATTAATTATTTTAACTCATCAGTACTCAAAACATATTGATTTTATATCAGGAATCATGGACAGATAATTAATTCAGTACTTCCATTAAGGGAAATTCAATGACTGATAGTGAGGACAGAAAGTACAATAAATGGAGAGAATGATAAAGAATATGACCTTCAACCATTCTGGCGCTGTCTAGCTGGTGGCATGCGAACCAAATGCATTGCACAGAACATATTTTATGGCCTGCAACTTACAATACATTTTATATCAAATATTTGGGGCCACAACTTTGTTATAAATCTATGCTATCGGAGTTAAATTTTCATGTCTGGTGGTTGAAAATAGAAAATTTGTGTTCAGAGTTGCCCTGTCTTACATTACAATATGAAAACATTTTATAATAATACTAAATATTTAAAATTCATATTAATACTAAATTATAAAGTAAAAGAAATATACTATTTAATTTTTCTAGCATGAAATAATATAAATTTTCTTGGTGAGAATGAAAATATTCCATTACAAATAAATAAATATGACCCATTAGTTTTATTTGTGGGGCAACATTTATCCAAACCCTATCCCATGCCGACCCGATCGATTGAAAGTGTATAGAAAATGGTCCGCAGGCTAAGTTGGATAGTGCTTATGTGGCCCATTCTTATTTAGTGATCTCTATGGGTCATTTCCAAAGATAAGGATAAAAAGAGGCCAAAACGAAGCTAAAGGATTTAATTTAATTGTAGAAATGAGAGGACTATGCACCCTCAAGGAAAATTAGAATGTTATTCATGTCTCTCTTATTTTTATTTTCACTTTCAAATTTGCGTTTGAAATGGGGGAGTGCCTCTCCCTGCTTCTCGAATATCTTGGCTACGACCATGTATGGATACATATTATGAAGAAAAATACTTAACGGAAAAAAGAAATGAAAGAATGAATTGGCAAGTAGTTGGATAGGAGTTCGGCGCGTATACTTACTTCACAACGCGATATCCATCCTCGTCGGCCTCGTAATACACAGTCCTCTTGAAGAATCCATCACTGTACGAGTACACTCCGCTCAATTTGGTTCCCTCTCGAACTTCTTCTCTGTGATTGGTCTGTCCAGAGATTCCGTCTTCTACATTGGCGTTGAAAGCGTAGTGTGCGTTTTGGGCTTGCTGTCTGAAGAGTTCTGCCTCATCGATATCCTTACGGCCGCTCTTGAAGCTCTCAGAGCCCAGCGGGGCTTGAACCGGAGCTGCAGGCGGGGGCGGGGCTGGGGCGCGAACTGGAGTTGGGGATGGGAAGTGGACCGGAGCTGCGGGCGGGGGAGGGGGGGGGGGTGGAGCATTGGCAACGACATGACGCGCTACGAATTGATTGACAGGAGTGATGCGGACCGGAGCGGGAACATCTACTGGCGCTGGTGGTGGTGGCGGGGGTGGAGGAGGTGCGGCGTCGCGGGAGGAAGTGGGGGTGTTCTGGTCGCGGAACTGCCGAAGATTTCTCAAGCGCTGCTGTTCCTCGAAAGAGGCGAAGGGTCCTGGAGCGGGGCCAGTAGGGCGGTTGATCCCTTGGCGCAACTGCGGGAACTGCGCAGAGCTCAACGCCGCCGCCGCCAACACTACCTGCGAAAATGCATGGGATCATTGTAGTTTCTTAGTCATTTCTATTAGGAGGATCAAATATGAATAAAAATTTATTGTCAAAAAAGTAAAAGTTACAAACTGCGAGTGACCATGTCGAGGACAATAAATTAATTTACTTTCCGGAAGCAAGCAAGGGACCTTCCCATCAATATCCATCAAGAGCTTTAAGAGAGAGGCGGATTTAATGTTTCAGCACACCCCTAACAATAAAAATAGTTCAGTACGTGTTATAAAATTAACATAATACCAACAAAATTGTATTTAATAAGACACAAAAACATATTTCAGTCGTATTATTAGCAAACTTTAAATTATCCGGAAAATATTGTTTATAAATCGTAACTATTAAATAACACTAAATTCGAGATGTATTATTTCAATAGATGGCGCCCCTAGGCAAGAGTCCACAAAGTATGTATAAATAATCCTCCTCTACCCGCAGGAAAACCGGAGAAAAACCCGGACCAGGATGGGGCTATAGAATTAATGTACATATCCGTGCCAAGGTTGAGTGCAAATGCCGAGATCGAGAGCGTTGTTAAGAGCAAGTAGTGACCATATATATATATATATATATATATATATAT
>NNCF01128025.1:38237-52936 GCA_002313205.1 Laupala kohalensis
TATATATATATATATATATATATATATATATATATATATATATATATATATATATATATATAATATATATGACCCAGCGATCTCTGCAGTGGGTTGTCCGCGATAAAATGAAACTGAAGATACTGTTAGGTATTGCACTCTCTCTCGCATATCAGCAGGTATTGGAGAGGGTAAGGTATTGTGCGCAACAGTCAGCAGACACAAGAGGGGAATGTCGTTGTGCGAGAGAGACAGAGATCCCGAACTTCGTTTTCCCCGTAGGACAAGCGGTACATCAAGACCGTTGGGTGTGTGGTAGTGATGTGTGAATGTAGACAAACCATGTGGTTGCTAAGCGGGAGGTAGCTGATCTGATTTTGGGAGGGACCCATAAAGATACCCAGGTGTGTGAATCCCTCCGTCAAAACATTTTTCAATTGGCTTCTTGAAATTGCAATTTAAGACATATCTTTCCGTAAATAACGCATTAACGTTAATTGCAACTTTCATAAATGTGCTCTAAAAATTACGTTTCGAAATAATTCGTGTTTTTCGCCCAATTTTTACTTAAGCCTTACTTTTTTTCGAAGTAAAATAACATCCTTTTATTATTACTATTTCTAACTCTTTTGGGAGGGGCACGTACCCCGTTTCCCCCCCACCCCACCCCTGGATCCTCCACTGGTAGCTGAGGAGAAATTTGTTGATTTGTGAAAAGTAATGGTGTGGTGTTGCGAAAAGTTGTGAGTTTTGAATCCGATAGATAACGATTTAATCGTTTTTACATATGTTTATACAAGCTGGTTACCCGGCATTTGTTAGACCAACGAATCCATTCGCCGGGAACTGCGCAGGTTGAAATTATATCATTAAAACACTTGTAAACTCTAAACCATTCGTCCAAATTTTACGATTTAATGATGATTTTAATATTTGTGAAATGCACAGAAAAAAAAACTATTAAATTTGATGATGATTGATTTTTTTCCTTCTTAAATTATTCTCTTAATTTGAAGTATTTTAACACTCCTATTTTTAGTAAAGTTTTTCCGATAATGTAGGGAAACCTTTGTAGATAGACACATGCTGTCGCGGACTGTTTTTGGAAAACTCTTTGAGGCGAACAATATTGCCATTTATAGTTGTCATCCATCTCTAATCGTTTAGGCTGCGAAAGCGAAAATACCCATCTTCTTTTTCGGTTTCATCGACATTTATGGTCAAAATAATTTTCTATATTTTTTACGCATTTAAAAAATAAAAGTTAGCCTATGTTCATTCGAAACACCTTAACTGTATCCTTGCCAAATTTCATCACGATCAATTAAGTGGTTTAGTCGTGAAGTAGCAAACAGACGGACACGCTTTCGCGTTACGCATTTATATATTAGTATGGATTATATGAAGCGCACGAAACAAATGAGATGTCCTTTGCAATTTTGAAAACAAGATTCGAAATATATACAGACCTAGTGTATTAGCTGATAGCTTATCTTCTTTAGCATTGCTTAACATTCAATCTGACATGCAGTGATGAAATTTTTGAACACATACATAATTGTCGCTACTTACAGTACAATAGACAACTTTGTCATTATTGTCTATTGTACATTTATTTCTCCTCGCCGTAATATTCGGTAGATTGTATCTCATAGTCACTTTAACAAGCAGATAAAAAAGTGATGCTCTATTATCGGATTTTTTATTATAGTCCCCTCACTTTGAACTGCTGTAGATACAAAAAAAATGTAGACAAAACTAAATAAGACCATTAAGTTTGTCATGTTATTCTTCTTATACTCAAGTTAAAAAATGGTTCTAAGAATGAATAATACTGTTTTAAAAACAAATGTTAAAAAAAACGCTAAATTTTTATCGTTTTTCCCGATACGTCGAACTATTTTTTATAAAATAAACTTAGAGTGACCAAAATAATTCTTATTCGACAAATGATCACTGTTGCATTTGTGACAACATTTATTAATTTCAAGCTTCTGCGTGCAAAATGTAATGAGTTATTAATTTTTTTTTTCGAAAACACTGCTAAAAACGACCAGGCACATTTTTAAGGAATACAATTTCTACTGTCACACTCAGAAGAATTCCACGATCACTTTACAATTAAATGTAAACGTTTAAAACTATTTGGGTAACCTCCAGCAAGTGATAAATAAAACCATGTTTTCAATTAGCGACCAGGGATGGATTTCAGTCACGCGCGTTGTTGCCGCATGTATCACTCCACTGACTGGTATAGTTTTGTCACATGTGAGTCTCCAGCCTGTTGACTGAATACGGCACTGGCAACAACGCGCATGACGAAAATGCACCGCCGGCCGATTATCCAAAACACGGTTTTATTTATCACTTGCTGGAGGTTACACAAATAATTTTAAACGTTTATATTTAATTGTAACGTGATCGTGGCATTCTTCTGAGTGTGACAGTATAAATTGTATTCCTTAAAAATTTGCCTGGTTCTTTTTAGCAGTGTTTTTGGAAAATGTTATTAACTCATTATATTTTGCATTTAGAAGGTCAAAATTTTGAAATGTTGTCACAAACATAATGGTTAACATTCGCTGATTAAGAATTATTTTTGACACTTTTAGTTTATTTTATAAAAAATAGTAAATTCGACGTATCGGGGAAAACGGTAAAAATTTCGAATTTTTTGAAACATTTCTGCTTTTAAAACAGTATTACTCATTAGAACCATTTTTTTACTTGAATATAAGCAGAAGAACATGACAAATGTAATGATGTTAATTAGTTTTTTCTACAGTTTTTGAGACATCTATAGCAGTTGAAAGTGAGGGGTCTATAATAAAAAATCTGATAATAAAAGGGGCCCCTTCGCGATTATAGCCCAGGACTTGAGATTCTAATCCGGCCACACATCCTAGGGCACCGAAAATAAAACTACCAATACAATATTTACTCTCAAGATTGTAAACCGAAAATTTGAAGTCTCATTCTAATAACAAGTTTCGAGAAAGGCTGACTTCTATGAGGAAAGCAACATGTGGAATGTTATTTGGGATCATGGAACGTTCATCCCACAAGCAGAAGTTAAAACAGAAATTTCATAAAGCGTGGGAAAGAAATAAAATTTTGCATTGACACTTCTCGCAGTTCCCAGTACCTCTGTTCTTCAAAAATGAAAATTGCGCATTTTGAAAATATGTAATAATACATCAAATGTATTTTGTTTTAACATACAGAATTCGTAATTTTTTGTATTTGTGTGTTGAACGATATGCATTTATTTATGAATCAGCTGAATATGTAGAAAACTTCTCGAAGTAAAATTTAGTATTTGAGGGGTGGGTGTCTCAAAGTGGCGGCGATCGGCCCTGGGATGACGTGTTCGAAATTTATTGTTAATGGAAGTGTCCGTGGGATTTCCGGTAATCCATCGGGTGTTCAAATGTTGAAACGAAGAGCACAATATTGTACTTTTCAGTGTAATGTGCATTATCTTACAAATGTTTAACAAAAAGTATTTCATCTCCACAGCGAAAAATGATAGCGCATGCTAAAGAATTTATCTAATTGGTGTCATATTAAAAATAGTGGAGAAAGAATCCACTACATTAGTTTACTGGTTATTTAAAAAATAAGAATTCGATTCAATTGGGCGAACATTTTGGAATGTATCAGCATTTATAACAAATATTAGCGCTAAAATCTAAAGTAGTAGTCAGAGAATCGAAAAATTGGATAAATACTAAGTATAAATAAAACAATTTTATCCGGAGGGGACAGGACAAAAAAATTTAAAAAGAACGAATTTTCATAATCTCACTTTGTTCACATACTTCTAATCTATTTCCTACTTTTCAAGAATTCATTTCCTACAAATGGTATTCGCGAAAGGAAAAGATAAGTGTTAGGAGAACTAACACGCGTGAGGTACATTAAAAAGTGAAGCTGAGACTCACCAGAACAGAGAAGCTCGCGTGTCGCATCATGACGGAGAATTCACCTGACTGGAAGTCTGCTCCTTTATGTAGTTCCGTTTCTTGGGAAAGCGTTCTGGGGGTAGAAGTAAACATTGTCCTTCGTCACACGCGGGGCACTTTCCCCGTGTATTTTGCATTTAGACTCCTGCTTACTGACGCCCCTGCAGCTAACGTAACATCCTGTTCAATAACATCTCCGCGTGCGTTCCTCTTGTTTCAGTTTTATGTAATGCTGATCAATCATTCAGAATAAATTGACCTAATAAACTTTATTATAAAAAAAAGCAGTTACAAACTGCGTATGACCACGTGGAGGATAATAAACTAATTTAATTAAATTGTTTTTCGTTTAATATGGGGTCTATTAAATTCAGCAACAGACCTAGTCGAGGGCGTGGAAGGGGAACGGTCCGCGCCGGGGCTCCAAACGGTTCACCAAAACAACACGTTGTCGTAAATTCGATTTTAAATAAACTCTTAACTTTTATAAAACAGTAAAATAAATAATAGCTAGAATTATTAAATACACCTCAAATGTATTAAATAATATACAATATTGAGCATTTTAAATACTCAAATTTCAATTGTTAATTTTTTCCCATATTTAAAACGTTCCTGAATTGTATATAGACGTGTGTGTGGTGGGGGGGGGGGGTAAAAAGATCTCCGTCCCGGGCCTCATTGAGTATAGGTACCCTACTGATAATTTCTAGATTGGACGGGTTTTATGAAAGAAAATTAATAATTAAAGTCAGGGTCCCAATAGAAGCTATGCGAGGTCTTTAACTATTGTTGCGAAGAGGCTCCTTTAAGGTAGAATTAAGTCACTAGAATATCTTAAATCGCCATAAATAAAGTAAAATGTACTTATTGTGATTTCAACTAAAAAAAAACATCATTTAAATGAAATAATTGCAATAATAATTGATTAATTATGTTATGTTGAATGAGAATGGGAGACGGGACTGAGATTCGAGAGATTATGCTCCTCATATGAGGCGACTCCCGAGTTCGAATCTGGATCCCGTCTCCCATTTTCATTCAACATAACATAATCTGTTACCTGGTGGTGAGGTTCACCGCAATTTAAGAGATTTATATGAATAATAATTTATGTTGAAATACATTGCGTCTTGTGGAGAAAACACTTATTTACAAAATAAGACCAACTTTCTAATCACGAAAGTGATGGAAGTTTACTATGATTTGAAGTAAATTTTCCTTTGTGGTATTTTCTACATCACTTGTATCCATAGGTCACCGAACATCTGAGAAAGATATTTCACTTTTTCCTTTGAGGTGAGATACACAAATCACGAAACCATCGCGGTCGACCGCCATGATTTTACTCTATGCTCTTCTGCATTTTAAACAAGTCAAGAGAGTTCCTGAATATTATTTGTACCGCACTATTAACTTCCAGCTAGAAATTAAATCATGTTTTTTCATCATTATTATTTCGTATTGTTGTGTTTCATAACGATTAGAATAAACATAAAGAAAACAATAATACATCTCAGTGATTTGACTAACTTGGAGTACTGGTCCCACCTTAAGGGCAGCATATTTCTATATGCTAGTTTAAACTACGAGGAAAACAATGTTAGCCGTCTCACGTGACAGAAGATAATATGATCCTCGTGAAAGGAAGAGTCAAACGAAAATCTATAATTATTATCATCAAGTTTTCAAGTCACAAAATGTCATCGTCTATCAGTAATAATCAGCACTGCTAATTATTAATTAAACTCCTTCGATGAATAGTGCCAAGTTTCGTGAATAGTTATAATAATAATAATTTATTAATCTGCAAATGAGCAATGCTCGGTGGCAGATGGAAAACATAATACAATAATGTGAAATTTTAAAAAAATCTTCGCCCAAATATCTATAAAATACGCACACACGGAATAAAATGCTTAGAAAATTAGTACACAATAAGCGAGAAGGATAATACACCGAAGAAATTTAAAAAATAAATTAAGTCCAAATGTGTGTATATACACATATGTATAGAAACACATTTTCACTTACAAACACACAAACTTACGAACAAGTACGCTTCAATATACACACATATACCATTATTTCTCCTATAACATCAATGTAAAAATAATTGCTATAATACAATTAAAAGAAATTAATAACGAAAAATAACGCCAAAACAGGATTGCTGTGAACGGTCACGCACAATTCACATCACTACATTACACTACACTGCACTGCAATTCTATTCGCTCTGAGCATTTTCTATACCCTTGTTCTAGTTGACAACTTGACTTAAGGCAAGGCGGATATATTACATTCAATGAAATCTTTATTACGCCGATAGAATGGTTCCGATCGTATTGCGACCAGTTGTGATGAGGAGTATGGGAAATGTCTTTCAGCGCAGCACACATTTCGAGTGTCTTCATGTAATTCGCTGGAGATAGTGTCATTTTACTATAAAGTACAGGTTGTATAAAGAATATGTAGTCATACTATCCAGGTTTTGATTTATTAAGTCATAAGGCCTTTTCGGCCGCGTGGCGGATATCATCAGGGATGAGACGCATTTGCCACCCATCTCATCAATGGAGCCCGCACTGATGATGGCCGCCACGCGGCCGAAAAGGCCTTATGTCTTCATAAATCAAAACCTGGATAGTATGACTACATATTCTTTATCCAATACCGTGTATACTACCAACACCAAACCTCGACATACAGTATAAAGCAGGGACTATACTTTCTTCTTTGTTGACTATCACTTTTCTCTCTAACGATGCGCTCAACTTGTTATTTAAAATAGTTATTAACTTATTATATTGAATAAATATGTATTAAATTTATTATAATCAGAGTAATTTTATAAGATTATAGTGAGAATTCGAAACAAAAGGCGCAAGTGTAACGATAGAACAATAGTTTTTTTTAATTATTATTTTTTCTCGATGTCACGTGATCGTGGACAAAGTACAGAAGAATTTTCCGACGTCAGAACCTCGGTTCCGTTTCGATGTTTTTATCTCCACGAATGTAAGAGCTAGAACTATTAAGCAAGATGAACTCTGATGAGAAATATTTGAACTGGGAAAACAGGGTATTTTGGTGGACTCCCACCGGAATCCTAAGAGATTTTTTCACAGTTCGGAAGCACAAAAACATTAAGTTAGCTTAATGGAAAGAATCTTTCCATTTCAAGGATCATCTCTCTGTGACGAATATCGCTTTCTAGAGTCGACTAAGTTAATACTGTGATAAGATTTGATTTGTAAATTTTGAGATTAAATTATTATAGAATTACCTCTTTACTACGTAATCACGCGTAAATGATTCATTAAATGAAGAAATTATAATTTTGAAATTATTTTATGTAATCATTCTCTCGTATGATATAAAACAAATGTTTTGAGGAAACCTGGACGATCGTAACTTGTCAGTGAATTTCCTAAAACTTGTCTCGGTGACTCGTCCCCTCGCGAACAACTTTCCCTGTCGTCAAATATTTTCCTACACGAAAGTGCGTGAAGCGGAACACGGATACACCGTGACGATTGAATGCGTAAAACTGTGTTACGGATAGAGCATATTGGTAAAAAATAAATAATAATAAAACTCGAGATAAAATCCCATATTACAAGTATCAACCAGAGACAGCGTTAGATAACAAATCCTATAAATTATATTTTGATTGTGCCATCCTCACAGAGAAATCCATCCACCACAACCATCCAGATATAACGTTCACTGACCACGTTCCTCATGGACATTGCAGTGCCAAACACAAATAACTTAGAGAAGATAATAGCTGAGAAAAAAATCAAAATACATCCCTCTCTTCCAGGAAGTTCATAGAGATTGGAAGAAGAAACAATACCGTATAGTCTCTCTTATTTTTTTTGGGGGGGGGCATTAGGGCCCGTCAAGGTTATTAGAGCCCTCATGTAGTCTCCATAGTAATCTCTGCATCAGGAGTAATTCCAAAAAACTATATATTCCAGTTTAAAAACATTTAATTTACTCAAGCACATTTACATATCTCTGCAGAAAGCCATCATTATGGCAACATTCAATATAGTTAAAAAGTTTCTATCTGTAGAAAATTGAAACAGAAATGGACACTTGGCAACTAAGCCCGTGCCATTTTATCAATCAACGTTTGCTGAGAAAACGAAATTCAACTACAAAATATTATTATTAATAATAATAATAATAATAATAATAATACATTTTTATCGTCAAAATGCAGTTACAAACTGCGTGTGACCACGTGGAGGGCAATAAACTAATTTACTCTCAAGCAAGCAGGGGACCATTCCATCAGTTCCGATCAAAGGCTCTGAGATAGAGGCGGATTTAACATTTCAACACACTCCTAAGATAAAAACAATTTGCTAAATGTTAAAATATCAACATAATACCAAACGAATTTTTATTAAATTAAACACAAAGTCATTTCACAAGGACGTATTACTCTCAAACTATAGATTATTCGGAAAATATTGTTTATAAATAGAATGTATTAAAATAACTCAATTCAAGGTTAGTTTTTAGAGCAGACCGCCGCTACTAGGCATAGATTTGGTAGATTACATCACTATTAAGAGAAGAATCACGCTGTTTCTCCCTTAAGAGTACTCATTCTTTACACAAAAAAACATTTTGCACTTTCATTTACTTTAGAAGCCTCAGATGTCTTCCGAATAATTCTCTAATGTTATTTAACAGAATGCAGTAGAACCTCTTTAATCCAGCATATTCTGAGTCTGAGGGATTTTCTAGACTATAGAGGTTTTTTACTGAAAACGGCAATGAATTACCGAGAATCACAAACATATTTTTGTCAAACCAATATTAAATACAATTATCTTTTACTTTAATAAAAGAAACTTCGTGATATGGACTAAGTAAAATGGAGATAAGTGTCACAATCACGGCAAATGCGGTTCGCGGAAGATTCTTTGAACACAGCAATGTTTAAAAAATATCGGTCATTATAGAAGATGCTGGATTATAGTACGTTCCTGAATATAGAATACCGGATCAAAAAGGATTTACTGTATAAAATCTGACGAATTAGCAATGACCCAGAAAATAATTTCAAATTAATCGAAGAATAGAATTTGTTTCTTTCCTTTCACAAAACCGTGATTTTAACTTATCTACAAGAAAATACAATACTGAGTTGAAATATTCTTCTGTCTCAAGTGGAGACGCATGATGGTATCTTCTAACAGACAACGGTGATCGTCATAGACGATTTCTCTCACACCAATTCATTTAAAACAACAAAAGCAATCGATGTGACGTGATTCATTTTGACGATGACACTACCATTATACACCCAGAACCCAACGTCTAACTAATTATTTTTTTCAATATAAGTCCATGAAGATACAATTCACTGAAGGCGTGAGAGTCTAGAAAATTGTACATTTTGAAAACATATTAACAATTCTTTTATAATGTATTCTTTTATAATTTATAAAACACAACAATTCGTTTAAAAGATAGATATCAACAGGTTGAAATATCCTATACTAAAAATAAAATACTTGAGCGTTGCCTTTCAGAAACAAAGCCACTTACTTGCGGAGTACCCCAAGGATCAATTCTCGGTCCTATACTCTTTTATTGTATGTGAACGACATATCATCATCCACATCAGATTGCAAAATGGTTCTTTTTGCTGATGACACATTTACTATGTAAACCCGCCAACGCTCAAAAAGTTTTGTCTAACCTTACGACTTGGTTCCATGCAAATCGTCTCATTGTAAACACTGACAAAACAGTGTCTATGTCATTTCACAAGAGTATCACAAAATCTTTACCCCAGGTTTGTCTTTCTTTAAACGGAACACAATTAAAAACTGTTACGAATACAAAATTCTTAGGTCTCCATACTCAAGACAACCTCAAATGGAATTGTCACGTTGACAATCTTAATTCCCAATTAAGCAAATTGTGTTACGCATTCCGAAACTTAGTTAACGCAGTTAGTCCACGTATTTCCCGTTGCGTATATTTTGCAAACGTTTACTCCCATTTACGTTACGGCATTACCTTCTGGGGTAATTCCGGTCAGAGTATTCAAACTTTCAGAATTCAGAAGAGAATAGTTCGGATAATTTGTAAATCTCACCCCCGAAACTCTCGTAAACCTTTATTCAAGGAATTAAATATCTTAACACTTCCCTGCATTTATATTTATGAAACGGTCGTGTTTGTTAAGATCTATTTACTGAAGTGCCACCATTGCTTCATGCGAAACAGTTTCGTTCACGAACACAATACTCGCAATAGTAGTAATATTCATCGCCCTAAAGTGTCAACCACTCTTTGCCAAAAGGGACCATATCATTCGGGAATCTTTCTATATAATTCACTGTCCAAGAATATAAAATATATTATGAAATTGAATCTCTTCAAATCCGTGGTTAAAAACTACCTCCTGCACCAGTGCTTCTACACTGTAAAAGAATTTATTGATTTTAATAAAAGTTAAATCCGTCTTGTACTTTTAAAATCACGCCATTGCTGCAGTACTTTTAAAATAACTTATAACAATTTCAAAAACTATTTTCTTGCATGATTGTGTAGTCTTATGGCTCATATTAATATAGTTTTATGAGTACTTAACTTTGGCACATAAATTCTGGTTGTGTACATAATTTCTGTAGCCCCATCCTGGGGCGGGTTTTTCTCCGGTTTTCTTTTTGGTAGAGGCGGATTTCTTATATAGGTTCTCTAGGCATTGTCTAGGGGCGTGTTTATTGTTACAATACATCGTGAATTTAGTGTCATTTCCATTCTTATGATTTTTTAACACTCTACTCAGAATAATTGATAGTTCGATACTAATTCGTACATGTAAATTTTTTGCGTTAAATTACAAACATAGACATTCTATTGGTATTATATCTAGGAATTTTTGCTGAAATTTTTGAATCCGCCTCTGCCTTAGGGTCCTTGATCGGAATTGATGGGATGGTTCCTTGCTATTTTCCGGAGAGTAAATTAGTTTATTGTCCTTCACGTGGTCATATGCAGATTGTACTGCGTTTTTGACAATAAAATTATTATTATTAACAGTATGTATTTATTAAATAATTTCTCTTGTATTAAATCCGCCATTTCCCATGGGCCCTTGATCGGAATTGATGGGATGGTCCCTTGCTTGTTCCGGAGAGTAACTTTGTTTAATACCCCCCACTTCGTCATACGCAGTTTGCAACGGTTTTTTTAAAATAAAGGTTGTTTTCTAACGTATAATTAATAGAGTAGTTTTAATCATACCTGAATTTATACAGTAGGTCATCGGGGCCAGTATAGATTTTGAAATAACATTTTCAAGCACTGTGCTCGCCGGAAATTCCAAAGGTGATTAAGCCAGGCCCGTCGCCGCCCAAACAAGGAAAGGTTCGCGTATTGTGAAGAGGCAGAACTCCCTTCTACTTCTGAAAACTGAGATGAACGCCCCGGAGAAAGAAAATGAGTGTGTATGGATTATTTCAGCAGTTGACAGAAATAGTGTTCATCCGAAAAGGCAGTTTTTCTCGGAAGCTGAGGAGTGACCAAGCTGAGGTGGGGTGTTGGGAACGGGCGAAGAGGTAGTCACGTGACCTCCGCCTCAATATATATTGGAGGGATTTCAGCTCCTATGTGACTTTTATACTGGAGGCTTTCAGACTTTGAGACAAGTGCGAAAGCGTATAGAAGTACGCAAGTTATTTAATATGTAACTTGGTTAGTTTGGTCGTCAGACCACTGAGAATTGCTGCGGTAATTCTATTACCTGCTATAGGCGCGAATAACATAGCTTGGAACAGTTATTTATTTCGAGATAGCAACTTGGAACTTTTTGAACTTCGGATAATCTGGGTAGATTTCCGAGTTAATTCATAACACCAGTAGTTATAACTGTGTGTAATTATTGCTTTTAGATAGCAATATCAAGTAATAACAAGTTCAAACTTGTATTTATGATTTGCGAGTTTGTCTACATTTGTAAATATTCAGAGCTTTATTTAATTTGAATTAAATGTTTTATTGTTATTTCTCGTGTGTTTGATTGCTTGGGGAAACCAAGCTGGTGGCAGCGAACTCTACCATAAAGGTTGTGGTATATGGTTGTATCCCGCTTCTCTACCAAAAGCGTACGCACATCGCATGTAGGCTTGTGGTGTGCTGGTACACTATGATTTCCACTTTCCTATTATATTATTGTGGTATTAATTAAGTTTTATTACAAGTGGCACTTCTACATGGGACCTGAATTAATGAGCAGAACTCCAAGTAATATTTAAAATTAATATATGTGGACCTTCCGTCGTATATTGGGCTTAGTGTAGTATTAATTAATTTGAGGACAAGTATTTATTCAATTTTTGTCTTTTTACTGTTAGGCTTTCCCAACGTGGGACTTTATCACGTAAATATGGTGAAATTATGAGTTGAACCACTTAGCATCACGAAGGAATTAATATAAAGCATTTAATTAATTGTTAGTGTGTAATGGGACCACTACACTATTCCATTAATGTATTAATTATTTTAGTCCTCTTACATGTCATGCTAGCATAGGAAATGTGTTGTCATATTGGTATCTATTATGCTACAACATCGTGATGTACACAACCTATGCAAGATTTCATTATCCTGGATTGCATCATGTGGTGTAAGATGGCATCATATGATGCGAGATTACATGATGTGATGCAAGATGGCGTAATACTTGTTGTGTTAGAACGAGTGCATCTTATGCTGAGAGACTGCATCATGTGGCGCAAGATTGTGCAATACTCGTTGTACATCTTTGATTGCATATGTCTGCTAGAAGAGGGAATGTGCTGTCTTGTGTTGTCATGTTGGTATCGATGATGCTACAACGTCATGATGCACTCTACTCTTTCACATTTTTATACCACCTCCCCCTACCCATGACATACGTCACCACATCCATCACTCACAAAATGCTCTCGGGGAAAACAGCGCAGTACCTTGTCGACCGACCTTGCAGGTGGATTTTTTTTTGCATGAGCGGGTTGCTTCCTGGATTCATCAAGAGTCTGGATACTCGTTGCGTTCAAACCGACACATCCTGTTGTGTAATCAAATGCTACAAGATAGCGTCATATGATGCAAGATTGCATCACCGGGGAAGTCGCACTCCGGAGTCGGTTTATTACAAATGCATCACTTATCAGTTTATATATACTATTTGGCATTTACTGTATTTCATATAATGTATTGACATATATGATATACTACATGACGTACATTCTATTATAGACATATATTGTATTTAAATGTAAACAATGCCAACAAATAAGCATAGCGAGTCAATAAATCAATAAGTCGTCGAAGTTCTATAAATTAAAAGTATTTTTCATTGTTCACGGCGCGGGTTGAAACTGAGATATTGAATACATATCTTATTGTTTTTCTCTATATTAATCTTTAAGAATTTTCCAGAATTTGAAGTCGAGACGACGTCGTTATGAGACGTCAAGACAACATTTATAAACTACGTTGTTTCGACGGCGAGATCGTTCTTGAGATGGGTCTCTTATACAATTTTAAGACTACTTGGTGATACATCATCGAGTCGACTCTGTTTATAATAATAATATCAATAATAATAGCGCATGGGTCTCCGCTCCCGTTAACTGTGGCCCATTTCTCTTTGATTGCAACCCTACGGGCGGAACCACATTCGCAATTTCGACGCTCCATCTTTCACTGCCATCGGGTAGTGGAAGCTGGAACTCTACTTGGGTTCATTTCTCGCCGAGAATTAATTTTGCCGAGAACATCTTAGCTTTTACTTTTTTACGTGTTTACGAAGATTATTGTTTCACGTGTTTACTATTCATGGTGCCAATAGTACGACAGAGCAATAGAAGAGGATAAAAAACATAACTTACACGACCATTTTGTAGTAGCTCAGTGGTAGCGTCTTAGCCTTGAGATATAAGGGACCCTTGATTAAACCACACCGTAGTCTGGTATCCGAAGACGGTGGTTGTAAAACAACGTTCTTATAAGAATGCGTGATACACACCATAGAATATGATTTAACAAGATAAGACAATGGATAATATCAAAAAAAGTTGTAATAAAAATGATAATTCAATGCCGTCAAGAAAATCGTGTGACGACGTTGTTTGGCGTCGTTACCCGGCGTCAAATAAGCGTTTTTTACGAGTTGTGACGACGCCATTTTCCGACGCTGAATTGACGGGTTGTTACGCGTTGGCAACATCTTTACGACGATGATTCTTTACGTCGCCACGACTTTGACGACTTTGACGTCGTTACGACTCAAAATTTCTACTTGAGCAGACGAAAACATCAATATAACGTCTCATAATTTATCATTTTTATATAATTTTATCAACCTTCCACAATTGCCATGTTTCACTGTAACGAAATTTTTAAAAAAATTATTGTATTAAAAAAATAACAATTTGCGGAAAAGTTATTAGCTTTTGGTGATATTGTGATCATTTGTTTTTCATTTTATTCGACTGACTTCGTTTACCTTCAGATCCCTTTTTCAAACTTCAACTCAGCTGTTCACCCCCAGACGCTCTTTAGGGCTTCCCTCATGCCAGTTTTCATGATTGCTCCCACTTTTGAGTCCAGGGCTATCCGGTGAAACATTTTTAAATTGTATTTTATTTCGAGAGCATTGAACACTCGAAAATGGCACCGCAATACTCGTCGTTTTATTAAATTGATACATAAATATAGATTAGTTTACAA